>PVJL010001796.1:0-233686 GCA_004026885.1 Lyroderma lyra
ACAACTCCCAGAAGTAAAGGGCCGTCCCCCCCTCAGCTTCTGCCACGTTATTGGGGAACACACAGCTACTGGCTGGCGAGGACGTAGCGGAAGGTGGCTTGTGAGCCGTGACCCGATTCTCAGCCTTGCTTTTTAAAGGGACCGTTTTGCCTGAAGCTTCGTTTTGGGGTCGTGTTTCTTACTGGATCTGGTGGGCCGGTGGAATTTCCACTGAAACTCCAATCACACACCCCCAGGTTCACACACCACGAATTACAGCCTACAGTTTGGGAATTACATCACGCTGTGCTCCTTTTTCTTTTCCTTTTTGAATTGAATGTGGTCTGCACTTCAGCTTGAATCTCCCATTCCTTCTGTAGACATGCCCCCTCCCCTCCACTCAGCCCTGCTCTATGGTGGGGACATAGGGAACGACTTCCCGCTCTCGGGGTCAGTGCTAAAGGACAGAAAGCAAGAATGACCAGATTCGTGTGACAGGACTCGGTTGGCACCATCCACAGTCAGCGACCCCCTGACTCCATCAGCCCTCTCCCGGGTGCCCCTCTCCCAGCAGGCGGCCGTCTCAGCCGGTGAGTGCGGGCTGCGCCCACCGCCAACCCTGTGTCCTGGCCCTGCTGTTTCTGCCGCTTCGGATGACAACCCGGATTGTGGTGTCTCTTGAAAAGGAGCAAGCACCCATTTTATCAACCTAGGTCAGTCCCAGAAAACTCGGACACCACCCGCTATACTTCCCTAAGAACGTCTGATGGCGACATGCGGCCCTGCGGTCAGCCAGGGAGAGAGCCCAGTTTTCCCAGCACGTGTGCGTGACGTCCTCGACACCGATGTACCTCTGGCGCCGTGGGGCAGAGGAGACGTCTCAGAGAGGGGAGATTAAAAGGCACAGTCCACTGGACTTCCCTGGAATTCTCCTCGAAGGACACAGTGTGTCTACTAAAGAACCTTCTGGCAGTTTAGAATGAGATTGCCTGGCCCAGGCCCATTTTGTTACCTTTCGTGTACATGTCTGAACAGCAAAACAGCCAGCGAACCTAAGAGTTAAATTCTGTTCTATTTACACATGAACAACTACCAGGACAAAAAGTAAATACTTGCAATTCGAATGTTCCTCCTTAAAATGCAATTGCTCTAGGGACTTCATTTTCTAGGACGTAGGACTGGGGAGGACACTCGGAAGATCACGAGAGGATAATCCTGGGGCCAACTGGCTTTTGTCTCTTTATGTTTGCACGTAGTTCATCGTAATCCGTGATTCTTGTGGGACTTTTTTTGAATAAACACTTTATCTAGCTATCTCGATCTGGTGTGTTTTCATAATTTGTTCTGAAACGTAATAGATGTTCAACAAGATAACTATGGAGTCAAGGAAAAATAACAAGAGAAAGTCTAACATTACAAATAGATGAAAATGAACCTTCTATACTTTCCCTACTCCCCTAACACTGCTCTCCTCGTGGGCTCTCTCAACCCTCGCACCGCTGACGTTTGGACCTGCCCAGCTCTTTCTGCAGGGCATCATCACGTGCATTACAGGACGTTCTGCAGGTCCCCTGTCCCCTACCAAGGAGGTACCAGTAGCATCAGTCCTTTCCTGTAAGATATAATAATCAAAACCTTCTGCAGACATTTCCAAATGTACCCTGGGGGGAAAAGGATTGCTCCCTAGTTAAGACTCCTTGTTCTAGGAGGTAACAATTTTATGAGTTTTACTTTTTAACATCATTAAGTGATTCCTTTTATAACTAGAACATATGCTTCTGCCTCTGTTTCAGACATATTACCCCTCACTTCTCATTATTCTCCTTCCTGTATTTCATTATATTATCATTTTTAGTAATAGTCCTACATTTAAAGCTTATATATCTTTCTTGATTTATTTTATGTGGTGTCCATGACACCTCCATTCCCTCCACCTTTCCTCCATTTTAACTCCAAATTTCTTTCTATAGTGTTACTCTTGCATTAGTTTGTTTTTAATAACATTTCAGTATAGAGAACATATTTAAAGTGGCTGAGAAATCACCATTTATGTCACTGCTATTGACACAAGGAAATGCATATACGTGGCAAGTAAACCAAACACTACAGACAAATACAGAAAAGAAAGAAAAATCCTTCGTCTCTACTATAGCTCAGACTCTTCTCGCGTGACAACCTGGTCACCCTAGATGAAAATTTAACATGACTGAAGCAAAGACATAAAACAGAACACGCACAAAAGAAAACACAATTGAACTTCCATTGCTTGAAAGAAGTCCCAATACAAAGGCCAGGTGAATTATTGATTTCATAGCTCATCAAGTCCTCAAATCCTGTGACATTATTGTTTGTTTCATTTCCTGGGTGAGACGTCTGTAATGACATGAGGCAGGCGGTACAGGCAGGGAGCAGAGGAGTCGATGAACAACAGGTTGAGGTAGTGTCCTCCTCACTGGGTCTTCATAGGAAACACCCCTTCAGAGCAGCAGCAGGAGCCTGCAGGGACCTGGTGGCCGGACCCCGTGTGCTCATATGTGGAAGGTCCCAGGCACTGCCCTCCAGGCTCATCAGGTTCTAATAGCCTCAGGGCATGGCTGTATTTATAAAAGGCTTGAAAGAGCAGATGTCTTCAGCATCCCCCCAAGCCTAATGCAAATAGCAGCTATTTTTCTCAAAGAGAACGGTTCTGTCCTGAAAGGCCTCGACCCTTTCTGAGTTTCTATTAAGACTCTTAGTTGAGTAAGGAGGCACAGGATCCACAAATATCCTGAAATTCCACCCAATTCTTCAAGTAGTTTGGGATCTGCAGGTTTTCCCAGTTGAAGGACAAAGGTCAGCAGACTTCACACAGGACCACCTGGCAGCCCAAATGTGTTCTGGTCTTCACTTACATCTGTAACTTACTGTACTTTCATTAGCCAGGCAACAAAGCATACACGTTAACTCAGGTGAATATATCAAACATTTTTCTGCTATTTTATTGATGGAGTAACAAGATCAATCAACGTGTCTTTAACTAAGGAGAGAATCACTGTCGTGGTCTTTACACTAATACAACACCCCATGCCTCCAATCTTTACTGAGATAAATAGACTGTTCATGAAATTGAGCTTTTATTCTCCACTACAGATGTGAATTAACATTGTGTGTAGGGTATCTGCTAATGTTAGGCTGACCAGACATCCTGTTTTAAATGGGTCAGAAAACAAGGGTACTGTCCTGATTCAAACAGTATGTATAGTAAGCCTACTGACAACTTGAATTTAGCCCAGGGAGTCTGTGCTGACCATACATACAATTTGAAACAACACAGCACCATTGTTTTCTGTCCTGTTTAAAAGGGTATGAGGTCTGACAAATAAGTTCACTAACTCATCCTAGAAAAAGTGCTACATACCTCATTGCTAAATATCACTATGATCACCTTCAAAGTACTCCCCTTGGGAAGCTGTGCACTGATGTCAGCGCCTAGTCCACCCTTCACAGGAATTTTGGAACTCTTTTTATGGAATGGCCATCCAAACTCTCATCATATTACTCTAGACGTGCCGAACGTCATCAAAATGTCTTCCTTTCAATATTTCCTTTATCTTCAGATAAATAAAAACGTCATTGAGGGCTAGATTGGGTAAGTAGGGAGGGTGTTCCCATACAGTTATTTGTTTACTTGCTAAAAACTCCCTCACAGATAGTGCTGTGAGAGCTGGTGTATTACCATGATGCAAGAGCCACGAGATGCTGGTCAAAATTTCAGTTGTTTTCATTTAACTTTTCCATGTAACCTTTTCAGCACTTCCAAATAGTAAACTTGGTTGACTGTTAGTACAAATTCATATTGAAGAATCCCTCTGACATTAAAAAGGTTAGAAGCATCATTTTGACTCTTGATTTGGACTGACAAAATTTTCTGGTCATAAAGAATTGGCGGACTTCCATTTTGCACTTCGATGCTTTGTTTTAAGGTAGTATTGGTACACCTATGTTTTGTCACCAGTGATAACAGGTCCAAAATATTGTCTTGTCACTCCAAAAAGTCTTGGCAACTTCAACTCTCCCTTGCATTTGTTCATCAGTGAGCCTCAGAATCATTTTTGCACACATATTTCTCACGCCAAGATGTTCGATTAAGATTTTCCTGTTTCTCCATTGATGTTTACTTGGTCTGTTATGCTTCTTATAGTCAGCTGATGATTGCGACACACAATTCAATGAATTTTTACAACGTTTTTGTCACTTTTGCTTGTTACTGGCCACCTTGACCTCTCTTCATCCGTGATGCTTTCTCGCTCCTCAGAAAAACATTTAATCCATTTGAACACTGCCATTTTCTTCACAGCATTATCCCCATAAAATTGGACTAAAACATGTTTCTGATTTCACTTCCACTCTTGCCAAGTTTAACAAGAAATTTCAGGTGTGTTTTTTGCTCTAATTCAAGCTCTGAAATTCTTGTGATGGCACACAAAAACATGCAACAACAATAATGAATGCCACTCAGCAAGACACCGCCACACATCAACACAAATACGGCTGTGAGACACAGATATCCAAGGTTATGAAACTTTACTGAGTTGTTTGTACAGTGCTGCCAACGTAAGCGCATGGTGGCAAGTTTGTGAAGTTAATTGTCAGGCCAGACGTATACCTGGCTTGCTCTCCAAATAACATTGGTGAGATCTATTTATTAATAATAAACAGTAGCATTCTGTAAAATGGTGAGATGGTTGGGCTCCCCAATCACTAAGCTGAGGTGCAGAAATGGAAAGCTGACTCATTCCAGTGGTGGGAACTCACCACTAACATGAATCCTGCTGCTACCCTCTGTAACTGCTATTTTTCCATTCTCACTGAAACAAGGAAGCCCATATAGGCAGTTCTCCTGAGCTTCTCCAGCCAAGAGACCAAGCAGGCAGCAAAGAGCATTTCAGCATGCTGGTTTCCACACATGTATGGGTCACATGTATGCTGAAGAAGCGACTTCATGGTACTTTAAAGACGTGTGCCTTGAGAGCGACACTACAGTAAACACATAACAGATGCTCAAGTCCCTAGTTACTTAGATTACTTTCTCTATATTTACCACAGACTATCTGGCCCCTCAATTTGCTTTATAAAAGTAGAGTCAATGATTAGTCCTGGTTTCCCTGAAGCAGCCAGACAAAATGGAAGCATACTTCTCAGTTTTCATAAAAGCACTCTACATGCAGATGTGCTCTACATCAAAACACATTACCGGATTCAGACCATTTTTTTAAATACTCCTCAGAATTTTTGTTCCTGCTTAGTTGGTTTTGCCCACATATACTCAAAATCCCTATACTTTTGTAAATATAATGGAACATTTTATGACTTTATTCTTCTCCTGAATTTTACTCTAGTACCTATGTGACTTAAGGGACATGGCAGAATTTGATTCTCGTTGTTGCAACAGTGTCAGTGAGAGATGAAACGTGAAAAGAATATTAGCTTCCTGTTTTGAAGAATTACCTCTATGAAAGACTAGCCACTTACACAAGAAAAGAACAGAGAGTTACTAGCTCCCTTGGGGGAAGAGAGAGTGATTTTGGTGGAGAAAAGTTGTTCCAGAAAGAATAACAGCATTTTCTTTCATAGCATAAAATCAGAAAACCATGAAGCTGTTGTGGAGACAACTGGGCTGCAGAGCATTACATGAACAGGAGTAGAGTGCTATTAAACTGAAAGTTAGACACAGACTGAGTCTTAGAGAGCTGGAACGACAAGTGGATTGTAGTTAGTCGCAAAGATTTTGAACAGGACTATGGCTGGAATAGAACTGTTATTTAAGGAAATTAGTTTGACACAAGTGTGTAGGATAGATGAGAACAGTAACAGACTCCAGATAGGAACATCAATTAGGTAACTAAAACAGTAGCACTGGTGAAAGGCAATGAGGTTTTTTACTAAAATAATACAGAAGGAGTGGAGAAGGATGGAAAGTTCAAACTGATGTCTGGTCTCTTGACTGTGTATAGACAGATGGGTGCAATTGATAGACACCTGTCCTCTAAGTGCTGGATATGTTACTTTATATTAACCCCCTTAATATAGCATTTTTACCAGAAAGCTTTACTTGACATGAAAATAAGAATTAAACATGAAGCTAAGAGGCTCATCTAGGTCAAAATGTGGCAGAAATGAACATGGGGGAGAGTACTTGCCTCAGAGAAGCGTGCAGAACTATATGAAAAGGGACTTAGCAGGAGCCTCTGGGATGTATAGGGACAACATAATAACATGGGGAATTTTTAAAATTAAATAGGTAGGTGACTAAATCTTCCTCTAGAAATTCAGCAATTCCGAAGTGGTCCGGACACATACCCATATCACGTGACTAGGATCTCTGCTCCATAATGAGGTCAGCTCATGAGGAAGGATTCCACTAGGGGCGCACATGAGCAAGGCCGTTGTGGGGGTCTGTGGTCAGATGATGGTGGTCTCCACAGGTTTGCCCTACATCTACGCGGGCGTCTGTCCCACAGTGTTTACTCTGCTGCTTCGAATTATCACTACAGTTCAACAACTTGAACTTTATGTTTCTACACACATCTTGATAATCGAGTTCCAAATCTCTGAACTGATAACATGAATTCATGGGAAAATGTCAAATTAACAAAAAATTCCTCCCTGTTACCAGAAATCTCAGGTTTAGTAACCTGATACTGACTTATTTAAAATGTCTTCATAGAATTACCTCAACCATAGTTAATTTGGAAGAGATCCAATTCTCTTTAATGTATTTACCAAGTCACTAGCTAAACTGAATTTTTGTAGCCTAATTTTTTTCTGCAAAAGGCCATTTATATGAGTGTGTATATATGTTTGTGAAGTCATAGTATGTGCATATATATTCTCTCTCTTTCTCTCTCTCTCTCTCTCTCTCTTTCTCACACACACACACACACACACAATCATACATCTCTTAAATTTTACTCTGGAATAATTAATTCACCTCACATGGGCTGGCAGTATCTTTCCAGAAAATGGTTTATGCTTTTGGATTCATCATTAATCTCAACAGGTCAATTTATAGCAGAAGTCTTTTACTGAAAGAAAGGCCAAAAGGTAAAATTTAGCTTTTTCATTGTAATAAATTAACTTAATTCTCTATCTAATTTTTTTTTCTTTCAGCTTGATCTCAGAAAAACGATTATTTTATCTCATGAAGGAGTAGCCAACCAACGTCCATAGACTGGCTCTGTGAAAGGAGATATGTTTTCTTAGGCTAGAGAAATATTTAACAATAGCCTTGCAAAGTTTAGCTATAGCATGCATTCTCTAATTTAACACATTGCTCGTACTATTTCACATTGCTTCTCACTTGTTATCTCCATGCACGTATGTTTCTTGTCTTATCATTATGGAATTTGAGCGAGACATCTGATCTAAAATCAGGTTTAAACATAAACTGGAAACAAAATCCAGTTATAACTTACACACAATAGTTCCTTGAGTTTGACAAATAAAATATCAATATAATTTCCATCACAATCAAGATACAGAACATTTCTATCACACTAAACAGATTCCTTGTGCCCCTTTGTTCTAGAATTTAATATAAATGAGATCAGAGAATATTTATTATTCTATTATAGGTTCTTTAGATCACCATCACTTTTTTATCCTTCGAGATCCACCATATTTGTCTGACAGTAGTTCATTCCTCTGTGTTCCTGAGAAATAACTGGATCATAAGGATATCCCACCTTTTTTATCAATCACAACTTGATGGATGCTTTGTTTCCAATTTTTAGTTACGATGAATAAAATCGCGATAAAAATTTGCATTGTCTTTATGTTAATATTTGTATTTATTTCTCTTGGATCTCGTAGGCAATAGCCTTCTGTCCTCTTCAATTTCAGATAGTTCCATACTCTATCACTTAATCTGAGTTCATTTTAATAAACATGTATTGAACAACTATTACACACCAGATAATCTAGTAGACTCTGGGTGTATAAAACATAGAAGTAAAAATTCTTGACATTAAAAAAAAAATTTAGGAGAAAAATCCAACTTTTAAAAATTATCAAATGGTATGCTATTTTCTGAACACATTTAAAATACCATATTTTTCTGTGTATAATGAACACTTTTTTGCACAAATTTGTGAGGGAAAAATAAGGATGTTCATTATACATGGGTAGTACTAATTCCTTATCTATATAAATGTTTTTAATTTTCTTATTTACGTTTATGAGTTAAAGGTGTAACTCTAGAAATCAATAATGATATCATAGGTAAAATAATACCCTGAAATGTGATAATCAGTTTTTTATAGAAAAAAATTTTATAGATAAAATTTCTTGTATCTTATATATTTTCTTGTGTTTTATAATTGTTACATAAAATCTCTTGTAACATAATATGTTAAGAAATAAATGTTAAAAATTCCTTTATAATACAAAAAAACAAGTACCTAAATATAAACAAATAAAATTTGAATTAAAAAATTGAAATGAAATATTTTTTCCCTAAAAGTTTGGGCCAAAAATGTGAGTGCTCATTCTACAGGAGAGCACCTCATATGCAGCAAAATAAAGGATTGCTTGAGGAGGGAAGTAAATTTTTCAAAAAGGAAATGTCAATTTAGCTAATGCAAGAACGTTAAGAAATTCCAATTGGCACTGATACCACAAAGAAGGAAGAATAACACATTATCTTTGGGCAACTGCAATTAAATCGGTAGGTAAGTTGTAAACTCTAAATGGAGAAGGGACAGGTAGTAAGGGCAGACCTGTGTACAGAACTTCTGAATCTTGTTTACAGGGAGAGATCCCAGGGAAGATTTCACACAGGAGATTCAAAAAACCAGAATTTCGTTTCAGAGAGTTTGTACTGGTAGCAGCATAGCAGTGTGATTTGGAGGAAGTTTAAGAAAGGAGCCAAAGTGTTTCAAGAACTGAGGCTGATCAGGATGGTTTGTTGACCGATTACATGGACGGGAGAATAGAACTCGTACTTCCTATTGCAGAAGTCACGAGGTGCGTTTAATGCAGATTTTAAAACAGTAAACAATTGGTGTACAAAGATAAAATTACCATTTTCTTATATTCTCATGGAGTTTGCAGTTTCTGTGGTACAACTGGGTATGACAGGTAGAAATGTGGTTGTACAGGCCTGAACCTCAGCAGAAGGTTCTAGGCTAGAGAGGTGGATTTTTGATTCATACGAGTATATATGTCTGGTAAACTTGTGGGTATGAATGATTTAATCGACAGTGTGTGTGTGTGTGTGTGTGTGTGTGTGTAAAAATGATAAAAACAGTAACAACAGAAGCCTGGTGAATGCAAGCAGAAAGGAGGCAAGGGAGCTGCAATGGACTGAATGCTTACGTCCCTGCATAATTCATATGTTGACATCTTAACCCCCGAATGTAATGGTATTAGTAGGTGGGGCCTTGGGAGGTGATTTGGTCATTAGGACAGAGCCCTCATGACTGAAACTAGCGCCCATGTAAGAGAAACCCTGCCCGCCCCCAGCCCCAGAGAGCTCCCCCATCCACAACCTGAGGACACAGAGAGAGAAGACAGCCACCTATGAACTAGGAAGCAGACTCTCACCAGACCCCACATTTTCTGGTGCCTTGATCTTGGACTCCTCAGCCTCTAGACTTGTGAGAACAGTTTTGTTATTTATAAGCCACCCAGTCTGTGGTATTCTGTTACAGCAACCCGAACAGACTAAGACAGAAGTAGATTTCAGGAAAGAAATGGAAAGAACAGCCTGAGAGAAATATGGTGATCAACAAGAGGTAACACAAAAGATATGGTAAGGGTTCGAGACCAAGAGGTGGTGAGAATGGCCAGTGTTTCACAGGTTAATGAATTTTAAAAATATGATCGTTAGGAAATCATTGCTGATTCTATAAAGAAGACTTACAAGAACAGCATGGACTGAAGGCAAGGATGCACTGCAGGGACATGGGAGAAGTAGGTAACAAAGTGGGCACAGTAAGCAAAGTAGTCATATTAAAAATATGGGGCCACTAGCTCAGTAAATGCAGGATCACCAAAAGATCTCCAAAATAGGAGGTATTTAAGTATGATCCTATTGCGAGGAACGAATTGAATAATATTGAGAGGAAAAACTGACCGAAATAAAATAAAACGGGTTGTAATACAGAGCAGTTCGTTAAATTTAACTTGGATCTGATAAAAGTTACCTCTTCTTCTTAAACACATAATTCCCAAAGTGTTCTCTGAACCAGCGGCATCAGCACCAACTTGGAAGTTTTTAGGAGCAAAAACGCTCAAGTCCCACACCAGACATATTGCATACGAAGTTTGGGCTTGGAGCCCAGCATTCTGTGTTTTAAAAAACATTCTGTGTTTTAAAAAAACATTGTTTGACAATAAAGTTTGGGAAGAAAACCCCACTGGATTCAAGAAAGAGAAAGAACAAAATTTGTGAGCCTACAGAGATTACCGTAGGAACAGAGGGTGACAGGCATAATAAACTCAGAGACATCGTGCTTACGAGCCTCACTGTCGTGTGAATTTGAAGATGTGGTCAAGGAGAGAGACGATATAAACCCTTCGAGAGAAGTGAGGCAATTCTTCAGTACCCACTCTCTGTAATGGAAGACGAATCTAGCTGCTGAAAGGACATAAAAAAGGATGGTTAAGAGTCCCTGAGTGTCCTGTTGTGACTCCAAAATGGCATCCCTCTTCACGGTTATATGATTTTTCTACTGTAGTTTTTGATGGCTTCGTGGCAAGGGAGCCACGTAGGAACTTTATCTAGGGAAATGTGCTGAAGAAACGCAGGCGCTCTGATACTGCACTAATGATGGTGTCTTCTCCTCCCAGTGCCCTACGTTCTAGCATCTTAAAAAATATGACAATTCCTGTTGTGGCCTTCTGTTTCGTGAAATAAACTCATTTATATGAGTAGTGAGATCACACGGGATTCGGACGCGAGTTGTGAGACAGACTAGTCGTAAAGTAGGTGGTTTCCTTTCGTTAAATTGCTGGTGGCTGTAAGAATTCGTGGTGACACTTGCCAATGGCACTGTGTTATCTCTCCACTCCAGAGCCATTAATGTGTCTCCGCTGAAATTACGTGCAACAGAGGCTTATTTATGTCATTAAATACCACGTGGAGCTGGACTTCTTTGGGGATATGTTTATTTCCTGTGTAAAAGGCCGTGAAGATAAAACATTCGGAAGCTTTATACAGTGTTTTGGGGACTGTCTGTTAAGAAATAGATAATACGTTTTTACCTCTGAAATCATTTGCATGCTTCCTTATTTAATAAGTCACTAGATTCAACTTGCCTCTCCCAAATCAAATTATTTCTAGAGAGGTAACAGAAGGAGTTCAATAATAAAACTTCATTATTTTCTCCTGGCATTTGGTTCACCTAATAGTTTGGGAGACTTCTCCATCCTACACTTTACTAGACAAGAAAATTCATGAAGTGGAATTCATATAAGCAAAGTTCTAAAGTGACTAACCAGACAGGAACACCCATGAAAATGCGTATTTCTCTAGCAGTTCACTTCCCTTCTTACTACGGTTGCAGTTGGCACAGCTGGTCTTATAAGTGGAGAAGAAAACGGCAAGATTGAAATATTTTAGTTGACAAATTGTGTGAATTCCAGCCATTTTACTCCATCAAGAAAATATTTAGTGACAAGATGATGATTGGTTAGGAGAATGTCATTTCACCTAAAAGAGGTGAATTAAGCAGTGTGTAGTTACAGCCCGTACTGAATATCTATATTTTCCAAACTGACATTTAAATGACATTTGGGGCATGAAGGGGAATGATTTTTTCTAACAATCCTATTATGATGATGTTTGTTCCCACATACAGTGTGTTTCCACTTATATTATACCTAGGCAATAGGCGTGCCTACAGTAAGTTATGGTCTCTCCATATCTAAGGTAGTTCCAGGGCCTAAATTCATCAGGAACTTAGCAGCAGACCAGAACATGGCGTATTTTCTAAAAGCCATTGTTTAGACCACTTAGTGGATAATAAAAAGACAGAAAGAGAAATACCAAAGTTACGTGACATATGTGAACGACACACAGGCACTGTAGAGTATGATGAAGTAAACAACTGACCTGGAAGAGAGGAAAGATAAGGGAACGCCCAACAAATAACAGTTAGTCCGCCAGTTCAGGCAGCTTTTCTTCCCCATGAATCTTTTTCCAACAGTATGTCCTTTATTTACTATCTACTTAGGTTTCTTTTCTAAATCTTAGCTTAAATGTGAAAGTACAATGAAGAAAAAGGAAACAGAATGCTAACAGTTTGAGTTAATTCAGAGAAGAAATGCTATTTAAAAAAAATCTTAGTATTGATTTTCATTGTCACAAATCTCTCGGTTTTAAATACTGCACAGACACAGAGGAGACTATTAATGTTCCTTGTATTTTTATTAACTGGCTTGTGTTGACGGTGACTGAGACAAAAATAATCTGTGACATCCATCTCCTTTCTAATCATTTCATGGGTTTGGTTTTGTACTTTTCATTTTAGGCAGCACGGTTAATACCTTTGTATCTTACTCTAATAATTCAGCTCGCTTGAAAACAAAGGCGAAGTCCATGAAATTACATTCAGTGAACAATTACGAAACGTCATCACATCACAGGCTCTTTCCTAGGCACTAGGATTTGGGAGTTAATGAGAAAGCGTGGCTCTCACGGTGCTCAGAGAGGGTGGGGGGATAAGCGTGTGGAGAATGGAGGACATCAAGTCTCAGAGGGACATCAAGTCTCAGAGGCACATCAATGTGGGCGGAGATCAAGGTGGAGGGGATTCCAGGTGGAGCTACAGGTAATCGGAGCTGAAAAGTGAACCTAAGAGTTCACAGGGAAGGTGATAAGAATTCCCCTTTTTCCTCAGGATAAGCCATACAGTTTTAAAAAGGTCTCATGAATCTTTTTATGCCCTCTAAATTATCATCATTTTTACTATTCCCTTTTCAAATATATATTTATATGTGTGTATATGTACATGCGTGGGTACACACACACACACACACACACACACATAAATACATAGATATGTACGTTTATGCAATTTGTGCCAGGTACTTTGCAAAGAATAGAAAATGACAGAGAATGAAATACATACAATTTCCTTTTTATGAACTTTTAATCTAATGAGTGGTGACCCAATTAAGATGAATACGTTCTAGGAGATATGAAATGTATGTGACTGTGATGTGGGAAGAAATCTGAGGACTTTTATGTATAGATGTTTTAATGAAAAAGGAAAAGCATCAAGGGCACCCATTTGCAGTAATGTCTTATGTCAGGCCTAATCCAGGTTACGCTTCTTACGCACCCCACCTTAGTTACTCTCGGGGGATTGGGCATACCCAATGAAAAGGGAAGTATGCTGTCACTCACTCGTCCATTTTCAGTATATGTGTGCCCAATTAAGTCAAATCTTGGAGCATTTTTTCCTAATTTAAGCTAACATGTAGCTGCTAAACTAACACAAAATTGAAGATTCTAGTTAAGAGATTACATGTTGAAGAAAATACGTATAATTGTAAACACAAGAGAAATCAAAGATGATAGAACTGACCGTTTTTCCATTGCACAAGTGATCCTGTCATCATCTTCAGAGTAATCTGTCCCTTTAGTGTTTAGGAGATACCATAACAATGCGTAAGGACTGATTCTCCAAAGTAACTTGTGCTAAGAAGAGTACAGTGTAAAAACAAATACTTAGAAATGTTCCAGGTTTTAACTGATTTTTGTTATTGTTGCAAACTGGCTTTCTTAGCAGATGCTGAGGTACTGAGTTTGGGATATAAGATGTCTACTTGGGAATACCACCTTTGAAAGGAAGTGGGTGAAGCAGGATTGGGCAAAGAGAGAAGTCCAGCTGCACTGCAGGCCTCACACAGCGCTGGCCAATGTCTCAGTCTTGTTGGGCTGCTAGAACAGACCGGGTGGCTTCTAAACAACAGAAATTTATTTCTCACAGCTGTAGAGTTCTGGAAGTCAAAGATCAGGGTGCCAGCATTGTCAGGTTCTGGTGATATCCCTCTTTCAGGTTGCAAAGGCTATTTTCTCATTGCATTCTTACATGGCAGAAAGGGCAAGAGACCTCTTTGGAGCCTCTTTTATAAGGGCACTAATCCCATTCATGAGGGCTCCACCCTCATGACCTAATTACCTGCCAAAGGCTCCACCATCATACTGGGGGTTAGGATTTCAATATATGAGTTTTGGGGAGATACAACATTCAGTCCAAAACAGCCAACACCACAAGGAGTTCTGGAGTGACTGTTTCTCATCAGAATTATCCTGTGCCTGGCCAAGATGGCCGGATCTTAATACTCCAGACTTGCTCTGTTATCAGATGCAGGCTGCCTCAGGAAGGTTATGACCTTTGGTGAGGCACCTTTCTGTAACTGAGGCAAACCTTAAAGGGCATGACAACAGTTCTGATGGCCACTCCAGCAAAAGAGTTCCAAAATTGCTTTGAAGGGTGGACTAGGCACTGGCATTGGTGCATAGCTTCCCAAGGGGAGTACTTAGAAGGTGATTGTAGTGATATTCAGCAATGAGGTATGTAGCAGTTTTTCTAGGATGCTAAGATGAGTTTGCAAAATTAATTGTCTGATCTCATTCTTACAAATGTTACACAGTATTATTTTTTTAAATTATACAAATATTATAATGTATGCAACATTATTGATGTTTTCAATCAATATGATGTATACAATCTTATCTATGTTAATACATATAAATTTAGTTCATTAATTTTAAATGCTATTTAATATTTTATCACATAAGTATACCACTAATCCCCTACTGTTTAACCTTTTGGTTGATTCCATATTTTTGCTAATACAATGATGTTCAACCAAATATAATTTAAATTTTGGTAAACACATACTAAAGTTTCTCTTGGATATGTGTGTGTGTGTGTGTGTGTGTGTGTGTCAGAGAGAGAGAGAGAATGGTCTTTAGTTTGGCATGTTTTAAAATAAAATTTGACCCTAAATCTTGATTGTTCTTTTAGCTGGATGTAGAATTCTAGCTTCATAGTTATCTTACAACTATTGCTGCCAAAATGACAATAGCTTACAGCTGAATGCTTGATATGTAATTGGGGTCTTTTGCATACTTGTTCTTTTCTTTTGTTTTGATTTTTAAAATTTAATATTCAGCTATTTCTGTAGGAAATGACTGTGTCCTTTCCATCATTTATTCTGGTAGGCTCTTTCTCCAGGTGTGTGTGCATGTGTCCTTGGTTGTGGCTGCTGTGCCAACTGTCACTTCACTCCTAGTCTTACAAATTCCTTAATGATAGTAAGGTTATCTGGCCTCAGATCATATAATAAATGTCATAGATCTTTTCACTGAACCAGTGAATACTTGGGCCCAAGTCCTATTTTGCAGCCTCCTTCTTCTATTTCTTACCTTATTATTGACATAGTTTTATACAAGTGACACCTCCAGTTATAAAATAAATACAGAGTCCAGCAGAAATAACACTGGACCCTGTATGTGAATTTCTTGCATGCAATGGACAGCAATTTGAATATTTCACCTAAAATGGCACCTAAAATGTGCCTGTGTGTGACATTGTTATGTTACAGAATTACATGCTTATGATTTTGTAATAAAATATTTGGTATAGGTTACCAACTCATAAAAAAGGGTGTTATTTGTGCCTGACCCTGTAAGTCACAGGGAGTAACAAACAGCATAGAGAATATAGTTAGTAATACTATCATAACTTGGTAAGACTTTTCATGGTCATCACTTCATAATGTATAATATCACATCACTATATTGTACACCTGAAACAAATATAATATTGGAAGTCAATTATACTTCAATTTTTAAAAAGTAGCAACTGCAGGAAGCGCTAGAGTTTCTCTCTATATTTTAAGAGAGTACAAGAAACTCTTTCAGAGTCCTCAGTGGCAGGATGGAAAATTCGATTCTCATTATCAAACTGGAGTAAACTTCTCCAAGGTTCTTGCTGAAAATCATGGGCCACACAAGATTACACACTAGATAACACTGTGAGGTTAAATTTCTACTTCTGAACTATAGAGACATTGGTTAGCTTTTGAGCATGGTTAAGAATTTTATCATACATACCTTAACATTTACTCATTATTGTTATGTGTTATTCAGAACTCCAGAGAATTAAAGTCTGTGCTAATCCTACTATCTTTATTAGAATGCAACAGATATCTCTCTGTACACACACACACACACACTTCGATTTGGGGCTATTTTGTTAAGCTACATTTGTAGAAATGGAATTATTTAATTATGAGAGTACATACCTTCTCATTTTTCTGGAGATCATGCCAAATTTCTATCCTAAATGGTTAACATTTCATTTTGCTGTTTTCAAAGGCATTTTTTAAACTAAAAAGACTGTAAAGGGTTGAAAAATATTTTAATGCCATTTTTATCTGACACTGTCATAAAACCTTCTCTAATTCCTGAGGTTTTAAAACGCCCCGAGTGTAATATATTTATGTGTTTTATTTCACTCTCCAAGTGTTGTGCTTATGAAAGTCAAGAAATAATTCATGTTTTCTTCTGTCAGAATCAACACTGCAAATTGAATTATCAGTAAGTCTGCAATAGAAAGAAAACCCCCAAACATTAGAGTTGAATGAGTCATGAGTGTGATATAGATGAACTGAAACTCCTTGAAGATTTTTGTAGAAACACACTGATAAATGAAGAAATACAGAATTTTCACACTGCTGTCTATATAGGAACTGAAACTCAGACATGGTTAAATATACAGGGTGGCCTAAAACTAAGTATACATATCATTTTTATTTTGTTGTGTGTCAGTGTGTATGTGCATCCATATAATCTGTTGTGATGAATTTCATTAATTCAACTGTATACCTATTTTTGGACCACCCTATATACTTTTAGGGAAATAAATACAAAATGAAAAGAAATTATATAAAAACTAAGACACATTTTTACACTATACAAGTAGCTCACCCAAAAATATATGAAACATTCTCAGTTCATAGGAAGTTAGAAGACCAAACTTACAGTGTTAGAAAGTGCTTGACTCTTGGTCAAGGGTTACTTTTCATCAGATTATTTATTTGGTTAAGAAGTAAAATTAGAATGTGTTCAGCCAATCAGTTACTTTATAAATATGACAAGCTAACTTGCTTTCATTCCCTATCTTTACTAAGACTTTTGGTGACATATAAACATAGCAAAAGCCTTCGTGAAAATTTGCGAAGATATTCAGTGATAAATAGCCCAAGTGAGTTATAATCAAACAAATTCCACACTCTGTTAGCATGAATTACATTATGATGCTTGCAGAGACTTTGAATGAAATTTTGAGCCTGACCTTGGAGAAGTCTGAAAGTGTTCATATGTGTCTTTGTTCTAAGTAAAGGAGTTTGCTAGAGACATGAGAGAAGAACAAAACAGCAAGAGTCTCCTGGCTGATGCCAGGTGGGTTGATTCCACTGAATCAGGGAATTTGGATGCTGAGACGCAGATGAGAGCACCAGTTAGCAGGCAGAATATTCTTAAAAGGGCATGCATGCTTTGGGTATTAGGACACAAATATTCCTTGACTACTCCACCTATAATTACAGAGTTCAAATGGCCAATTTTAGCAACTTGATTATTTTTTCTTTCCTCTATATTAGCAAACAGTGGTTTCAAAAAGGTCATAATAATGATGTGATGGACAGAAGTATGTCAACAACTAAAGTTCTTGTCGAGCAGGTAAAAGCAAAATAAAATTTGAGTTTATGTAAAGGCAAAATATTTTCTGAAAGACAGAACAGTCCTACTAGCTGGGGACAAGTGTCACCAGTATTGAAATTTCAAGAAGGAACCCAGTTGCAAATGGCAATTCCATGTCTGTCAATAGTCACCTTAGCCCTTTGCACTGGATGGCTGGTTATTTAAACCATTTCTCTTCCCTTAACACCTCTGGGGACTCTAGGTACCTATCTGCTTGTCCATTGGTTGCAAATACTTTCAGAATATTTTTAAAGAATTACTATAAATTGGAGTGAATCATGTGCTTACTTTTCAGGAACACCATTCCCTTGAGAGGCTTGGGCTTCCAGATTGCCTGAATCTATTTCTGCAGGTAGTGTTTCCATCAGTGAGAAGCTACAGGGTTTTTTCACATCAGATAATCTTATACTCAAGGGTATGCAATGGTGGCATCAGTCTTCAGAGTGGAATTCTTGAGTAAGAAGAAACTTCAAATATCACTAAGCAGAGATGTGCTATTTTTTTTCTCTGTTTTTAGATCTCTTGGTTCTCTTTTGTTTTTTCAATGTCTGTTGTTATTGTTGTTGTTGTTAAGGACAAATTGAGATATGGAGGTCCCTTTGGCTTTGCTCTTTGAGGTACTCTGTGGAAAAAAAGTCTGGAAGCATCTGATCAGGCCCTGTTTGCACTTCAGTTTGTTCAAATGTCCTAAATAGTCTCCAAGCGTATATGCATTTCGACCCTGCTGCTCTGTAGGACAGCAGATCATAGTTTGAGGAAACTACCTAGATATCAACAGAGAATATGCTTTCTTGCTATTTATTACACAATGTATGTGGCAGTAAGTGGCTGGTTTGAGATTCAAATTCAAGACCTTTCCCGTCCCCCTGCCTCCAAATTTCAAAGAAATAAATTGTCTGTAAGAAGTTGAAAGAGCCCATGGACTTTGCAAGTGGCTACCTTACTCTTGTCTGTACTATCACCAAACTATAAACTGGATTTTAATATGAATATGAACAAGGGACATTACAAGTATATGTATGAGAAGAACTATTGTCTTTGAAATATACTTTCAGATAATAACCTTGCTTCTTTAATACTATCAGTTCAGTTTATTAAATAAACACTGACAGGTTGTCTATTATGTACATGCCAATAGAGATATTTTGCTTTTAAGGTTTAATTTATGTCATATGGTCTCCTATGAAACTTAAAAAATTGTAAAAAATCATAAGATAGGTTCTATTATTATTATTATTTTCATTTTAACAATGTTAAAAATGAGAAATGGGGACCTTAATTGCTTCTCCCAATGTGACAAGAAAATGAGGAGTTGCAATTTGAACTAAGGCAATCTGGTTATAGAACATTTGCTTTGATCACTGAACAATGAATATTACATGTTAATAGCTTTTTACCACTCAGGAAAATTATAATCTATTAATGACAAAGTGTAGGTACGAGATGATCTTTCTAATGACAGATGTCTTGGTTTATCATTACAGTTTGCTACATCACTATTTATCATCTCTGTCCATTCCAGAATCATATACCCTGGACCAGACGGATATGAACCAAATGGATATGAACAATCTTACTTTTCTAACAGAGGAGTTCGGGAAGTGGGTTGTCTTGTTGATCCCATGCTTTCTCTTACTCATCTTACTAAGTAATCTCCTGTTTACTATTTGAGTACTTTTTTACGAACATAAATAAAATTTATTTCCTCAGACTGAAGATTAAGTCTTCCATTTTCTCTCAAGGGTTATAGTGTATAAACATTGAAATAAATCTTCTTAAACACTGCTATTTATTCTGGTTTTCTTTCAAGTACATTCCTACATATTTTATTGTATAACTACACATTGATTCAATCCTTTCTCATGCATATTTTCTTAAATTAATTTTGAGTTCAGACTTGGACATAATTCTTGAATCCAGTTGTATCTAGCCCAAGGATAAAGGAAAGATTGCATTTGATTTTCCACATATCATGTAAACATTCATTGAACTCAATATCTGATTACTGATCCAGCAACAAAATTTTTTGCCAAACTTGTTTTTACTGTATTAACTAGGTAAGTTTGCCTAAGCTCACAACTAGCAGTGATTCTTTATCATTTCATATTTATAGAATTTGAGAAGTTGTTCTTCCAAAATTATACATTCATCTCTATGTCCACTGAAGTCCAGTTTTTAGGATTTTTAATAAGTTGGATTCTTTAACCATGGCATTTTTTAATATAAGTCTTAATCCAAAATAATGGAATAGTGAAACTTTCCACAAATGCATTATAATGGCCTGAGAATCTGCTTTATTGGCAGTATTGAAAGTGTCTTTAGGATGCTGTTCAAAAACACAGGCTATAAAAGTAGATATGATCAATTACTTAAGACAGAATTCACATTTTAAATATACAAATACTCCAGTAGGAAAAAATTTTGTATTATAACTAATATAAGTCAGTACACTGCAGTACTGAATTTTCTATTATGTTACAAATGGTAACAATGGATTAGCGATGTAGCTCTATAAAACTTGCCTAACTTCTCTGCATAGATTAAGGTAATAGGACTAGACAACCCTTAAGATAATTTTACATTTTATTTTGCATTGTGTCTCAGCACATTCTAAGTAAAATATTTGTTTTCTCCCTGCAATCTATGTCTTCTCATACTGAGATGTACTATATTTACAGTTTTTGCAATGATTATATGACTAAAGTAATTGAAACAGTGTCTGACATATATGTGATGTGTAATTGTTGGAGAAAAAGAAAAAAAGCCAACCTTTAAGTAATGTGGCATACCCCTCTCTTAGATAGAATCTGGTGAACATTATTAGAGATCTTGTAACCATATAATAAGTGATGAATTTCTTTTCTATCCTCTTTGCTGGACGGTAGGCTAGTCAAGAACTGGTACTCTGCCTCATTCATCTCCATATAATCAATGCTTAACATAACAGTATCAATGGAGTTCAGTGGTTTTCAAATAACAAATAAAACCTGTGGAGATATCTTAAATTTTATTCAGGTGAATTGCTCACCAATAAGTTTTGTGGAAAAAAAAAATAGTTCCATTGAGAGAAGAGTAATTACTGCTTCCAAAACATTTTTTTTAGCTTAATTAAATTTTATATCAAATTGTTTTTCTTCTGTTAAGTAGGCCTGTGATACGCTAGGGTACGTGAGATACTGATTCATATTCAGGTTATATAATATTGCTGAATAAATTAGATCAGAAATTGACAGTTGCTCAATAGTAAATATTTTAGGCTTTGCAGGCCAGTTTCTGTTGCAACTATTCAACTCCGCTGTTGCAATGACAAATGAGCCATGAACTAAACATAAATGAGTGAGTGTGATTGCTTTCCAATCACACTATGTTTATAAATACAGGCAGCAGGTCTGATATGGCCCATGAACCATGGTTTGCTGACCCCTGGATCAAATCAATAAAAGTGTCCATACTAAAACATTGAGAATTCACTGGATGGAGTGTTAGGTCAATTGACTTCTCTAGCTCTCATTAAGGTATATAAATGCTTGGTTCTCATTTGTCATATACTCCCTAGTAAAATGAGTTTGGATTAAATCAATTTTCTGAAAATGTTTTTTCAAGATACAAAAACAAGAATTATGGGATTAATAAACTTGGAATGTGTAGCAATATCAATTAATATGCTCATTTACTTTATAATTATTCAAGTACAGATACAATACACAATGTCTGCCAAACCTTTTTGACAGGGAAATTTTCCCAAGAACTATCTCACGGGACTAGTATTTAAGAGAACATATTTTGGAGAACACTAAAAACTACTATGAACATTATTATCCCTTTAAGTTTTGACTTTCCACTTATAACATTCAAATGATTTTGTTTTCAGAATGTAGTGCCTCAATTATAAGAAATAATGATGGCCACTGTGTCACCAGGGCACATGAGGCCTTTTAATACTCCTAGACTCTCTCCACAGGAAGCTTCTCGAATCAATAGGTCTAGTCACATTTTCTTTCTCAGAATCTGACCTGATTTTAACCAGGTAGGGCAGGGGGAGGGGCTGGCTTTCATCACAATTTATTGTAATATTTTCGCCTTGCTCTCTCTTCTGGAAGAGATTAGAATTTTCGGCATATATTCATTTTTCTCTTCTTTCTTTTAGTCTGAATTCCCAAGTTTTACTTGAGTAAATGAGCCACAAATTAGAGATTATATTCAGAGTGTCCACTGCGTCCAGCCTTGAACATGGGCCTCAGTTCTGGCTTCTTCCCGGTCCTCCTCATTGAATGGAAACTGTGTGTCTCCCACATCCCCTTCCTCCTCCTGAGGGCTGAGAAGTGGGCGGGGTTGTGCGAACTACTTCCGGTCATGCTGCGAGCAGACTAGTACCGGATGCTGGAACCACAAAATGCAAGGTCCAGATGCCTACCTGACCTGAGGGAGCAAAGAAACCTTGGCAGTCCTAGCAGGCCAGCCGAACACGAAGAGAAATGTATTTCTCTCTTGTTTATACCACTGACATTTGGGGTCTTTTGAGCTAGTTAAATAAATATCCTTAATAATATATTTACTTCAAAAATGTCAGAATTTGGAGTTGTTTCTGCTTTATAGACCACTGTATTGACTTTTTGTCTAGTAGTGAGAGCTACCAGTCAAACTGGTGTGTAACCTTAGGCCATACTTTTTCCGTTAGACTGGTAATGACCTGGTATTACAACTGGAACATCTCAGATAGGACTGAACTAGAGGGAATGATTTGAATACCTACGTGGAAACATAAAGCCATCAATTAGATCCTAGAGGTAGAAATAGAGACACCCTTCTTTTTCTGTGTTTTGTCAGATGGTAGCACATATGAGGGCTGTGGGGGAAGTATCCAGCCACGTGATAGGAAAAATTGAGGCATTTATGGCTGGATTTCTTCCAGATAGCCCTCACATATTTTATTATTTGCATGTACTTTGGCAGCAAATGCTTCTTTTCATCAATGACTCTGGGTTATTTACTCATAAAACTAACAAAAGGTGGATATATTCGAATAAACGTGTGTGTTTCTGAGCACGTGCATTTGACTGCATAGCAATTTTCTGAATACCTACTATTTTCAATTATCCATGCTTCTGTCACCTTTCATCAGTGTGGATAATAAAGTGTTGAGTTCAGTTAACAAACACGAGTGTCTGGGAGGAATTAATAAAGCTTGCAAAATGCCTAAGTATTATTTTTATATTGAATGGAATTAAATAGAAAGATTAGTGTACATGCTAAAGAAATATGGGGCAATTTGATTACAGCTCCCTGTAGATAGAACTTTTTATATGAACAATAACAATAAAATCCTAGGTGAAACATTATAATTTTTATTGCTGTAAATTGTCTATCTGAAGGCTGTTACTTGAAATAATAAAATTCAAAAGCTGTAATTATAATGACGATTCATTCATATAATTACTTATCTGCATAAAACTTTAGATTTGATGTAGGACATAGGCAATTCAAGGGCTATCACGAATAAAAGCTTTTTTAAATTAAACCTCTGTTTCTAGCTTGATTTTATCCCTTTGCATCCAATTTTTATAAACTAATCTACTATGCACACTTTGGAATTTCTATTGCTTTTTATTTTTAAAAGTAACCCAAATGCCACATTAAAAATTGTAAAAACCAACTCAATTATAGAGGGGATATACCTATTACGGGTTGGGAAATGTCATCACCCCCTTCATCATCACATTTTTTGTCTTCCTGTGGCGAACACCTGTGGCTTGCTGGCAATGTGTTCGCTTCTAGGGACAATTAACCACTCCATATGTTTAGAGTGGATCAATGCAGAGTTATGTGACACAGGTGTTCCTCTAATTATGACACATTGGGAACTCTACAGGGCTCAATAGCTTTCACGTTCCCACTCCTGGCTGGGTGATGAAACCAGTTCCTCACGCAATGAAGCACTGACAGGAAGTTAAGCCTAAGTTTGCTTCATTGACTTTTAATAAACTAAGTAGATATTTTCTTTTAAATCACTGATGTTTTGTAAATATATGGAGTCATTTTTATAAGTCAGTTATTTTCGCGGGGTAAATCAAGTTATCATAAGATCTAAAAGAAATATCAGGTATCATATTTAAAGACTATACAAATTGTATTCTTACAGTATAGAATTTTTGGAGCTCAATTATTTTATGCACTACTGACAGAGAGCTATTGAACACACACACACACATATATATATATTATTATATATATGCCAAATGCATTTAATTTTTAAGTTTCAAAATATAAAAGAGATACATTTATATGTTATATAAAATGCAATACACACATGTGTGGGTTTATTTTAAGGCAGAGTGTATCTAGAGATCATTTATCCTCAGGCAACTGATCCATTACAGTCAGATCTCCTTAATCTGATTTTAGGTATTTCAAAACTGTATTTTAAAGCCATTAGAACTCGACCATGGTCTACACTGAATTTTTGATTCTTGCCAACAGAAATATTTGCATGTGCCACCATCAAACAGAAATATCTTTCTCACTAAAACAGGGATGTGTTGGTGTTTAATAGCACCCTGATTTCATCTTCATTTTCATAACCAGGACTACCTCACCCCATTTGCTCTGAAATGGGGGTGAAGGGGCTTGCTCAAATGAATCACTAACACTTATAACAGGGGAGGGGAATTCAAAGTGCAGCCTCCTGGGCAACCTCAAGGCTAAGCTCATACTAACTCCGCAGGGGAGCTCCCATTGGGGCCTCTGTGAGGGCTTCTCACAGTGACATGCACTCCAGTTCACATCCCCCTTGCCTAAAGAAGTCACTCAACATGTAGTAAGCACCTAATAAATACTGCCAAATACTTGTCTGGGTAAATAGTAACAAAGAGCATCCTCAACCCTCTTTTGGAGACTTGCAAATATTCTGTCCTTAGAATGATGTCCAGAACATCGTGGCCACTCTTGCTGCTGTTGTTGTTGCTGACAACTGTATAGGCAGTAACATGAGAGCATCATTCAGAGAAAAAAATCATAACTTACCCGGTAGATATTGGACAGGAAGTAATGTGTAAATGAGCAGGAAGCCCAACCACTTCTTAAATATTTGATGGACAAATAATGTAAAACAGGGGAGTTAACCATAAAATGAACACGGAAGTCCTCTTGCCCTCCTGTCATCTTCCCCCACAAAAAATCCACGGCTTCGAGGAGCAGCTGGTGTTTCTACAGCTCTAATAACATCATGGTACATGTGGATTTTCCCTGCATTCGTGGGCTAACATGAGTCTGAAAAGAGACCACCATTTATTTTTATACTGATTGTATGTTTTTGGTATTTCTTTCTGCCATGACTTCGGATGACATTTAATTTTATAACTGAGGTTTAGCTTAAATTTTCTAGAAAAACTGTTTGTGTGAGTGAACTAAAATAAAGAAATAAAAGGCAGATTCTCTGGGCAGCTTTGCTGTGGACCCAATAAGCCTCAGAGGCCAAATGGAAGAAGCAAGGATCACTCTCCTCCCTTCCAGTGTTTAATTCCCTTGCTAGAAAGGGCCTCCTCCCAGCCTCCTTTGTATGTCTCCCTTTATTCCACCTTCTCTGATCGTGTTAGTATGTTCTACCAAAGATATTAAAACTGAAGTTGAAAATAGAAGCAATGATTTGGATGATGTAGCCAAATTCCTAATTTGGGTAAATTTACTTGAATGGCTTGAGTGAAAGCAGAGGTGTCCTGTATTCTAAATGATCTCCACCATTTCTTGACTTTGCTCTGCTTGTCAACTATAATTTTCTCCCTCAGTTCCACTCTAGGACTTTGTAGAATGAATTGTTATGATGGACTTAACAATAGCCATTGTTTTCTGGCTTTAAGTATTAGAAAATTAATAAAAGGGCATTTACTCAAACCAGTATGCAAGTTTATTTGAGAATCTATGTGCTGTCAAAACATACGTCTGGCCCTTAACCCCTGCTGTGACAACAGAAGCTTCTGGTTATGCAGAAAGAACAGATTAAGGTTCCAGTGTGAACTTTCCCACTTTAAGACAGAGAAGCCTATTTAAGTATCACAGTTCATTATCATTAGGAAGAACATATCTCTTAAGCATAATGTAGTACATACTTCTATGTCCTGATTCATGCTGTGTCAAAATTTTGTTCTTCTTTCCTAAATCAAAATATAACATATTTTCAGTGCACGGATTACCTTATTTACTTCTCACAACAATCATGGAGTTAGAAATCCCTTCATCAATCGGGGACTTGAGGTCCAGAAAAGAAAAGTAACTCTTAGAGGTGACACATCTGATAAGTGATGGAGCTAACATTTAAACCCAGATAGTTAGATTCAAGTCCCCTGCTTTTCAATGGAATACCATACTTCCCCCCAAACTATGCATGTAACATTTGATCCTGGGCCCGCACTTTTAACTAACCTTAGTATATGTTAATATGTAATATTAACATCAAATCATATGCCTTTATATACATCATTAATGATAAACTTGATGGTGAACTTAGCAGATGGTTCATAAATGAAATTAGACCATGAAAATTCCTAAATCAGCATCTTCTTCTTGACTAATTTACTGCTGAAACAACATAGCTAAGTCACACTGTTGAGTGACTTATGGCTACAATTTGTTTAGTGTGAAAAGTTGTCTAATATATTTGATGAATTGAGCCTCGGTAAAAAATCTCCCTTAAACTAACATTTTTTGATCAACTGAGTATGATACAGGTTCAGAGAGAAGTATCGTCTCTATTGGGACCACATATCTTTTGACTTAAGTAGTCTTCCTGGCTATGGGCAGTTTATTCTCAGGATGAATTAAGGGGTGAAAAGGCTTTTATGAGAAGATACAAACAGATAGGGAGAGGATAAACAGAATTCATTTTTAAGCCAAAATGATACCCACTGTTTGGGCTCAATGCTGGATTATGTGTTTTCCTGAAATGAGAAGAGAAAGTGTGTTATGCCAAAACTACTGTGTTAATTTTGATGTGGGCTCATTCAGAGGTAGAATACAATTTCAGATTCACATTTACAAGTGAGGAGAATTAGGTGCACGCTTTCACATAGCTGTTAAGAATACAGACATTATTAGAACTCCAGAATATCAACTCCAAATCTATAGTTTTGTACTGTTTTCCAGGAACCCATATTCTTGGACTCTTGTCAGACTTAAGTTCCCTCCTCTAACATTCAAGCTTGATAACTGGGTTATTGTAAACAAAACAGCAAAGAGTGTTTTTAAATAAATTAAATACGTGTCCTAAAATAATACCTAATTTTGAAAAATTAAAGGTAAAATTCAAAGTAAAACAAAGAGTAACAAAAAGTATATAAATTTGATTTGATTATGATTTTTTAACTTTCATGCTCTAAAGCTTAATATTTAATCAACAGAATAATCCTTTAAAATATTAATGTGTTTACATCAAAAGACTACAGTGGCTTTCTATTACACTTAGAATAAAACTAAGATCTTCACCAAGACCCAAGAAAGAAATTTGGAAATTTTTCAAAATACTTTGGTTATCTCACTGACTCTGAAAGCACGGTATTCAGTGTAGCCAGACAGTATAACATTCTGAAATTCAAAGACAATATCATCCAACGAAGAACTGCCCTGCATGTTTCAGTATTTTTTATGGTCTGGCCTTGAACCTCACATTACTTTAAACTTAAAGGTAAATTACTTTTCCGTTTCAGAGGAGACAAAAATTAGGCAAATCAGGTAAAGTTAGGACTGCGTATTCATCAGAACTCTGTCAAGCACTGGTCCCTTTTTGAACAATCACATCACCATGAACAAAAATGCTGAAGGGTTGCACGCCAGTTCAGCCTACAGCTATGGGGCAAGACTCATTGTATTTCTACAGATGAGGGCAGGCTTCTGGCAGCTTCGTTGTGTCATAAAGTGTAATCATGCCTTTGTACTGAAATAAGAATTTTTATAAGTTACTTTAATTTTTTCTTCATATTAGGACATTGTGTTACCTTTAAAAATATTATTCACACATAGGTTAAATAATCTATGATTTTCCTTTAAAGATGGCAAAATTTAAAAATATATTGTAGAGAATTAAAAGCAAATTCGTTTTCTCTACCCTCCTCAGTTCTCTGGTTGGGCCCTATGAATGAGACTGACAAAAGAGAGATTAACAAGAGAAAAAACAAAAACAGAATTTGTTAACTTGTATAGTGTGCAAACATGCAAGAACAACTCAGTGAATAGTAACTACAAGGGGTGCTTAGAAATTTGGCTTCCATAGACCTTAACAAAGAACAATCTCTGTATAGAGAACTGACAAGACCAAAGAAAGGTTTTAGGCTTCCAAGGTAACAAACTCAGAGAAGGTAAATAGATACGGGAAACTAACACAGCAAGGTTTGGCTGTGAAGGTCCATCTTGACCTGACTTTCAGTCTTCATCGGGGCCATACAACTTCCCCAGGGAGGGAACTCTCCTCAAATCTCAAAAGTTTCTTCTTTTAGTAAGATAAGAAAGGCTCTGGGAAGTTTTCTTTATTCCGCTGTTCATTCTCAAATGTCTTCAGCTCAAAACAGGTAGTATATTTTGAGACATCCTATTTTGATCCCCTATAAGTACACAAAGCCTGACAATTAAGTTCACGAACTTGCCACTGTGCGCTTACATTGACAGCACTGTACAAACACCTCAGTAAGATGTCATAACCTTGGTGTATCTATGTTCATGTAGATGTGTGGCAGTGTCTTGCTGAGTGACATTCATTATTCTTGTGTGCTTTTGTGTGCTATTACAGGAATATCAGAGCTTGAATTAGAGCAATGAACAAACATTATTTTTCTTGTTAAACTTGGCAAGAATAAAAGTGAAATCAGGAACATGTTAGTCCAAGTTTATGGGGATAAAGCCATGAAGAAAGGGGCAGCGTACAAATAGATTAAATGTTTTTCTGAGGTGAGAGAAAGTGTCACTGGTGAAGAGAGGTCAGGGTGACCAGTAATGAGCAAAACTGACAAAAACTTTACAAAAATTCATTGAATTGTGCATGAAATTCATCAGCTGACTGTGAGAAACATAGTAGACCAACTAAACATCAATAGAGAAACAGGGAAATCTTAACTGAACATCCTGGAATGAGAAAGGTGTATGAAAAATTATCCCAAAGGAGCTCACCAATGAACAAAAGCAAAGGAGAGTCAAAGTTTGCCAAGACCTTTTGGAGAGGCAAGATGATGTTTTGGGCCATGTTATCACTGGTGAAACGTGAATGTACCAATATGATCCTGAAACAAAGTGTCAAAGTGCACTATGGAAGTCAGCCAATTCTCCATGACCAAAAAATTTCCATCAGTCCAAATTAAGAGTCAAAATGATGCTGCTAACCTTCTTTTTTTTTTTTTTATATCAGAGGCATAGTTCATTATAAATTTGTGACAACAGGATAAACAGGCAACCAAGTTTACTATTCGGAAGTGCTGAAAAGGCTGCGTGAAAAAGTTAAGTGAAAATGACCTCAACTTTTAGCCAACAACCCATGGCTCTTCCATCACGACAATGTACCAGTTCATACGGCACTGTCTGTGAGGGAGATTTTAGTCAGTAAACAAATAACTGTATTAGAACACCCTCCCTACTCACCTGATCTGGCCCCCAGTGACTTTTTTCTTTGCCCAAAGATAAAGGAAATATTGAAAAGAAGACATTTTGTTGACATTCAAGGCATCAAGAGTAATATGACAAGAGCTCTGATGGCCATTCCAGAAAAAGAGTTCCAAAATTGCTTTGAAGGGTAGACTAAGTGCTGGCATTGGTGCATAGCTTCCCAAGGGGAGTACTTCAAAGGTGACCATAGTGATATTTAGCAATGAGGTATGTAGCACTTCTTCTAGGATGAGTTCACAAACTTAATTATCAGATCTCATACATACACGCACCCACACATATGCACACCTTAATTATAAGCAAAGGTACTCAGTTTAGTTAGATCAGGAAGCATTGCACTATACCATTCTCCCCTGGCTACCTCTGATTTAACCTCTTATCACACGTATTAGTTACTCAGTTCCATCTGCACTGTTCTCCTTATTTGTATACACGCTCCTAACTCTGGGCTTTGTACTCACCGTGCCTTCTGCTTGGAATGCTAGTCCCTCAAACACACAGAGAGCTTATTTCCTCCCTTTCATCAGGTTTTTGTTCTAAAGTCACTGTATCTTGGAGGACTATTTTATCAGTTTGATCAAAAAATAGTAACTCTCTCCTACTACTTATTGTCGTGTTTCACATATGCTCTAGCACCTATCACTACCCTCTACACTGCAGCATACGTTGCTTTGAGTTGACTTGATTATTTTTTGCCTCTTTCTTCTAATAAGATATAAATGCCTTAAAATCTTATACTCTTACGCTTCATTGTTTTATATATCCAACTCTTTCCTTTCCTAGAGGCACGATGTAATGGGAATATAAAAGGAAACAGCGACAAGGAGAGTTTGAGACTAACATTTCCCAAATGGTTTACTTTTACAGGGAAAATAGATTTACACCTGGTATAAAGGACAGTCAAAGATCTACAAATGTGACTCAAAATATCATGTGAGTGAATGCCCAATCAGCAAAGTATTTGAAGCACAAATTACAAGGACAGGGAATCAACTTTGGTAAAGATGCTGATAGAAACCTTTTAATGGTTCTATAGAGAAACAAGGTGACACTGGTTTTTTTGAAAGGAAATATATTAACCTCTAGTATTTTTAAAATGCAGACAAATTACAGAAACTGGAGGCAGAGTCACTGCAGCTCTTCCTACTGAAATAATGTTGAGAAATAAGTACTTTCTTGAAAAAATGTTGAAAAGTAGACTGTTAAACTTGTAAGGAACATAGAAGAAAAGAGAACAGAAATAAGGATCTAATTCTTGATCTACAATAAAAAGTAGGAAATCAGATATCAAAGATAGCACATACATAAGAGGTAGAAATCAATGGATTATTTTAACATGTGTAAACCATGTGTGTTACTAGCCATACCCTACATTCTTTCTGAGGGACTATGCCCGATAGTCACAAGACATGCCCGTATCATGACGGAGTAATCTTCAGTGACTCGTGGATATGTGGAAGACTTCAGAAAACAAAAACCAATGGTGTAGTTTCCAAAGAAAATTAAGAAGAAAAGAAGGGAAGGAGGGAGGGAGAAAAGGAGGAAGAAAGAACAGAAGCCAAATCATTTAAAAAGATCTATAGCTTTTAGCCTGGAAAAGTCTTACTCATTTTTTTTTGACAAAGTGAAAATGTTTCCTCCTTCAGAAGTTTTCATCTCTGAGGCATAGTTTGTTCTTATTCCCTGGTGCTACCAATGTATTTTCTTCACGTTACTATAGGGCACCAATTCTTGCATAAAAATGCTAGTTACAGAATAAATTGTGCTCTTTACATTTATTCTACGACAGGTATTAGGAAATAGAGAATGAGACTTTTATGATGTGAAAGTTTCATGGATTTACAATAAACTTAACTGAGTTTCTGCTTTGCTTACTTGGTAAGAGATTTAAGAATGTTCAACTAACAACATGGTAATATGATTAAAAAATATCTACAGAATGTAAAATCAGTTAACTGCCATGACAATGAGATAAATATGTTAAAGGATGAGATAAATCCAAGCATCAAAATGCCCAGTATACTGTTTTGTTTATACACTTTAGTTATGTGTTAATAAAACATTTATATCACATAAAAATAGAAAATTAAAAAACAAAACTAGCTGCAAGCCAACAGGTAAACAATCTAACTTCAGTATTTTCTAGCCTGAAGTAAGTCTCATGACATGAAAAAAATTGTCTATCTCGTCCTACACAAAATGCTGAAACAAAATATGATAGCTGCTATTACAGTGCTAAAAACCTGCTTGACCAATGAAACTCTTTCATACGTTACTTTGTAAACAGCAGCACTAACAGAGCCAAGCTCATTAACAAATAGTTTCCACTTATACAAGAAGTTGTTCATCTGCTGATGAACTATGATACGGTTATATCTTCAAAAAAATGTGTATTTCTTACATGTGACCTACTGTAAAGACCTTCAGTAGCTTTGACAGGGAAGATACTAAAATAATTATAGAACATGTGGTTCGTGCCAAAAGTTCCTTGATATTTGGTCCTGTCCAAAACGTCCATATTTAGAAATGTCCCTGGTTCAAATAGCCCATAACATTTATTTATAAGTTTGGTTTACACAATTAATCCATAAAAAATACTATCATGTTTTATTCACCTAACAATTTTGGGACTACATGGCCAAGAATAACTCTTCTTGCCATGGTGGCCTACGTGGTAATGGTACCTGGGACTAGGTAGCTGGGACAGGGTTGCAGAAGAGAGGGGTTCGTGTTGACTGTGGACCAAATGTCTCCATGGAAGTTTTGGGGGGGACCATATGGCTCCTAATCACTAAAAGTCATGGGTGTGCAATGAAAGCAGAAAGACAGATGAAAATCCAGGTAATTTTGTTTTCTTGAATACTATTTAATGGCACTACTGTCACATTTACACACCGACAGCTAAGGACTCACGTGAATTTGTAAAGCAGCAGGTGTAGCAAATATAAAAGAAATGAAAAACAAAACCACCCGAAAGCAACAGCCTGAAGTCTGCTTGGACAGCTGTTCAGAAGGCCTCTTTTTCAAGCAGGGTGTACCTCCTTGCCCGACTGTTCAAATGAAACCTCCTCCCACCCTGTGAGCTATCTCCAAGTCGTAAGTTAAAAAGAAGACTTAATCTTAGACGTTCACTCGCAAAGAGAAAAAACAAACCAAAAAATCCTTGTTTTTTCTCGTTTCCCCTGATCTCAGCCGAAAATGAACATCTATATAATATTTCCAATGTGTAGCACAGGTGGACAGAAGGCCAGCAGGTGACAGTGTGGAAATTGCTGCTCTCCACTATCCCATTACAATTTTAACACTTCAATATTAAAATGTTTAAAAGTTAAGTTGAATTAAGAAAAGCTTGGTAAAATCTCATATATATCCTCAGAAACAGAATTTTTCTGGTAATGATGTTTGTCCTTACTCTCACCTTGTGTCAGGGTACAGAATTTGGATCATAAATCCAAAAGAAACAGAGGAAGTGGAAGTGAAGCCACACACAATCTTGTCCAAGAACACAGCCCTTTATCTTGAGAGTGTGGAGTAGAAAACTAAGTATTTTCTTACGTAACCTGGAGGTTGAACAACTCTTTCTGATGTAACCAAGTGCGAATTTTCTTTTTGTCACCCACTGTCCCTTTAAAATACACTGAGTGAGGTAATTGCCAGGGCTTTTCTGCTCCCTCTTAGACAAAATTTGTTCTAGGGACACTTTAAATTGTTATTACAGACAGATTAATCACAACTCTAAATTTTGATTTCATAGCTTATCTTTACCGTTTTACATGAACACCAGACTGTTTCAGGCTGGTCGCCTTCAGGATTAAAATCATGGGTCTAGCTGGCTTCTCTGTTTATTCACCTTCTTCTCTGTTTATTCACCTTAACTTCTATAATAAATAACTCTTTCTTCTACTGTCTTTTCCAAATACTGTTTTCAAGGTGGGGATGGTTCTTATTTTAACCATCGTACAGTCCAGGAGCCCGACATATTTTGGGAGGGATTCATTCTTGAGTTCTTCTGAGGTTCCCTGCCTCCACCTCTTTCCTGCCTTTCTCTTGACTTCTACTCTAGGTGTTTGTATGTTTTGTTTGTTTGTTTGTTTGTTTTGTTTTGTTCTGTTTTGCTTTTGCCATTTTCCTAAGCTCTGAGTATCAACCTTTGGCTTCTTGCTGCTGCCTTGCCTCTGTGACTCCAGGTGGCGCTATTGGACAGAAGTCAGAACAGCTTGTTTTCTGCACTTTCACACGGGCCAAGGAGACAACCCTACAGGTGTCCGGTTAGCACGTACCCACGCGTGCATGTAGGTTGGCCCCCAAATAGCATCACTCTGCAAAGAGTCAGTAGGTCCTTTTTCTTTTGTAGGAGCTCCAAGGTGGAGGTGCCTCCCAAAGGAAGCCATCACATACTATTAATATTTAGCCACCCAGAGACCCCTGTGAGAGACTGCACTCCACAAGCATGTTTTGAGTAGAGGAAAGAAGGAAAGGAAAAGAATATGTAACATCACAGGTTTATCCAAAACTATCTTCCTTCAAATAACTTCTCTCCTCAAACCATCTCTCCTTTATTTCTCTCGTCTCTTACATACTTAAGGCGGGATGATTCAAAAAAATTAAGATAAATTTATTTTTGTATTTAAAATTTTTTTTGAAGATTCTGCACATGATGATTCATCCTTGGAATTTCATATGTACTGTCTACTAGAATCATATATACGAAATCTCCATCTTAAGCTGTTCTACTGAAAATATCTTAATTATATGAAGCGAAATGAGTGACTTCAGAAGGCATTTTGGATATTGAAATATATCCAAATGCATTTATAAGAAGCTGTTGAGCAAGAAAATGCCAGGAAATGAAAGGAAACATGAAAGAGTCAGTCATAGACCAGAACAGACAACTAATTTCTGAAACTCAGGATCCTGGAATATATCTTTCATTGAAAGAGAACAATTCTGCAGATATAAAATAGATTCCTGCAGATTTGTTCACTTATTTCTTCATTTCTTCATTCATTCATAAATTCCTAAAAATAAACATGAACATCTTGTATGTAACAAGCCATGCAAGAACAGGAAACATTAGTCATATTGTACAGAGGTAGTGGTAGTACCTTTCTCCTAGCTCATATCGCGTTCTCCAAGCTTTCTTATTAAAAAAAGCAACATCGTAGAATTACAATGTGGAAGTATAGACATCGTTGCCTGCTTAGCTCCTTCTTAATATTATTAGTTTAATTTCATTTTAGTAAATTATAATTGTGATTTCACATGTAATTTTTTTATTCTATTAGTTATGAGTTCCTCAGATATTCAAAGGAGAATTCAAGTCAACAGAAATACACCACTCTTGGAAACTACCTGAACTTCTCAAGACTCAATGTGTGATTTTAACCATATTCAAGTACTCAGTCTTTAGGAGAAAAAAAATATTTAGTTGTCTTTCAGTGATGACAAATTATTTAATCATAAAGTTAAACATACACATAAAACTAGTAATGAACTTTTTATATCATTTATGTAACTATAAAACAGAAAATGCTAATTAAATACAAATTACAATAAAATAATGATGACTTAGATGATAAATGAACATGGCAGATAATATTTTGCTGACATTAAATTACCACTTAAAATATCAAAACAGTTGCCACATCAGTACAGCTTTTTTTTTTTTTCGAGTACAGCATACTTATTCTAGTGTCAGGTATGTGAGGATTCCATTCTTGAATCTATTTTAGTTTAGTTTTTAAACTTCAAATTACATTTATTTTTAGTAGTATTCATACTCTAAAATTTAAGTTTGTGCTGTGTGCTACGAGGTCCTGTAACCTTGGCTTAGCCAGAAGGCTTGATTTACGTTTTCCTTGACCTTCATTCTTTTCTCATTAACCTGAAACCATTAGAAAGTAAAATGATTTGTTGACTCAACGAATCATAAACATAGAAGTAAATGCACTTAGTGAATTCATTGTAGAATGTAGCTGTCACAGCGGTAATTAACTATGTAGTCTGAGGCCGGCGTGGCCAACCTGCAGCTTTGAATGCGGCCCAACACAAATTCTTACAACATTATGAGATTTTTTTGTCACCTTTTTTTCTTTTCTTTTCTTTTCTTTTTAGCTCATAAGGTATCATTAGCATTAGTGTATTTTATGTGTGGCCCAAGACAATTCTTCCAACAAAACCCAGGAGCCAAAAAGTTGCACACTGCTGTTCTAAGGTAACCATTGAAATGATGCAACATATACTACTGTTAATTGTTCAAACTTATAATTATTAAAGTAAATGCAGACACATTTTTTCGTGGCAACCGCCAAGAAGGAGAAAGAGAGGAAGGAGGAGAGGGAGAAGGAGAAGAAGGAAGAGAAATTTTCAGAACATTCAGGAATATCTGGCTCCCTGGGAGGTAAGGATTTCCCTATGTTTCCTTGTACTCTAACATACAAAGTTCAAAGTTAGTTTATAAAACAGTATTTCATTTCATAGTAGGCTATGCAATCACTATATTTCTGTTTAGTTTTCTTTCTTATTCTTAAATAGTTGATACATGTACAATGGATGTGACACATAAATTATGAAGCATAAAGGAGTACCCGAGAAGGGGCAGACAATGTCAGAGCAGCACCACGACCCTAACTCGCTGAGTCTCTCCGTCCAACACGGTCCTCATTCGAGATTCCGAGCCCTGACAGCCCCTCCCCCCGCCAAGAGGGAAGAACGTCCCGAATTTTGAATTTATCACCTTTTGCCTTTTAATTTATATTTTTGATCACATGTTTATCTTTAAACAATTTATCATTTACTTTTACTTACCTTTCACTTTTTAAAATGGTATTATCTATACTATTTCTTGTTGTTTTTTTTGTTTTTGTTTTTTTCTTTTCACCTCTTGACTTGTTGTTGCTGGCTCACATTTTAAAATTTTTTGACGCAGTTTTGGTTGCTGTTTGTAACATGGACCACATTATCATTCTGGAAAGAAACCAAGTTACTCTCAATAGTTACAATGGTGAAAGGGAAGCACCTTCACAGAGGTTACAGTTCCTCTGCCCCGTTTCACGTTCACCACCACCTGCTGCTTTAACATAAAACGACATTCAAAATGAAAATAGTCCACTATTCATGAAACATGTAGTCCAGGTCACAGGAATTTCTTGTCTGCAATGAAGAACTTCCTTTCGAGTCTTAGCCTTCTCTCGCAGAATTGACGTGGTCAGCTTTCAATGATAAACTAAACTGGTCTCTCTTGTGTCCAAATGGAGGCCAGGTGGCCAGAAAGATAACACGACAACTTTAGGAAGAAGCTGCCTCTCCTTCATACCTTATGCACAAGTCTTCCATTCCTCTTCAAATGTGGGCACGCAAAGCAAGCACTTCCTTCGGACAGCGTGAGAGGGAATGGCAAATTTATGAATGAATATCGCCCTATATTTCTAAAACCAAACCAAAATGTTGCCCCTTTATTCTTTTTTGGAAAGATACACACACACACACACACACACACACACACACACACGCGCGCATACATATATGTATGTATGTATGTATATATGTATACTCCAGCCATAAATGCCTCTGTTTTTCATATCACATGGCTGGATACTTTCCAAACAGCCCTTGTATATATACATATATATAAAATTTCTCCTGAACAAGCAACGTAAATGATAAATCTAGGGACCATACCTTGAAGTCGTTAAGCAGAAAATGGGAAACTGTATGTTTATCACAATTTGAGTAAAATTTTAAATTATTCATAAAGCTATAAAGTATATAAAATAGATTCATGATATATATGAAGCTAACATGTTTTTCCCTCCAGAAGAAGTTGCCTGGGTTTGTGTAACCGGCAGCAATTCCATAGGCAGTCCTGTGAGCAGACTCGCTACACTTGTAACATGTCACTAGTGGGGGCTCATGAAATGTCGCTGCTCTGAAAGCACACTGTCTGAAAGTTATGTGTCTATGGTCATACGTGTTCAATTTGTGCTGAGTGTGTTTGGACTACAAATCATTAAGGAGGGGACTCCCCAGAAGCTGGGGACCACACTAGTTTTCCACTGCGGTTGTAACAAATGACCACAAATGTAGTGGCGTACAACAAGATACATTTAGTATCTTCTAGTTCTGAAGGACAGACGTCTGACGTCTGAAAGCTTTTACCCAACTAACATCAAGAAATGGGTCAGACTGTGTCCTTTTCTGGAAGCTCTAGGGGAGGATCTGTTTCCTTGTCTTTTCCAGTTTCTAGAGTCTGCCCTCAAACCTTGGCTCAAAGGCCCTCTCCCCAACTTCTTAAGGGCAGGTTGAATCCTTCTTACGTTGCATTAACCTGACTTCCTCTTCTGCATTTCTCTTCCACATTTAAGGGGTAACATTGGGCCCATCTTATCATCCAGAATAATCTTGTTATGTTAAGGTCAGCTGTGCAGCAAATTTAATTCCTTTTGCCATGTAACAGAACATACACACAGGTTCCTGGGATTAGGAAGTGGACTATTTTGGGAGTGAGGAAGTACATTATTCTGTCTACCACAGTAACAGTGTTTACTTTCTGTGCCATTTAGGTTGTATTGCTCAATGCTAATTTTCATGAAAAGATCATCAATTTAATAACAAAATATCTCCTTCAGATGAAAAGTTGTATTTATGGATATATAATAGAACCAGTACTTGACATTCATATAAAAGACTGGTTACTGTCAAAGCAAAAGTAGAATAATAATTGGAAAAACTATCTGTTTCATTTTAAAGTGAAATGCATAATGAACTGTAGGTGCTAATTCACTCTACTGAAAGTCAAAATAATGAATGTCATACGTAGCACTCCTTATCCCTCTGATGAGCTCAGTGTGGCAGTTTTATAACCAACCAAGCCAACTTGGAATATGGTCACATGATAAAGCCAAACAGGACAGCTTAAAGAAATGCAAATCAGGGAAGTCGGAGGGGACATAGCAAGACCGAAGACAGTGCTGAACTGAGCAAACGAAATACATCAGTTGCTCATTTCAGATGAAAAATCAACATTCTCTTCTTTAAAGACCTTGACAAATGAATTAAGCACGCCATGCACAAAACACAACTCTTCAGTTTTAGTTTCCATTTTTGAGAAGAATTATTTCAATTTAGGTGTTATTTTGCTAGAAATAACAAAAATCAGTATTTGTAGTAATCTTATATACGCAACACTTTAGGTCCTCTGCATTCCTGACAAAGAGTAAAGCTCATTATAATCATTGACGATGTGTCAGAAACCAAGATCTTACATACTTTAATTCACGAAGGCTTCAAAGAGTTAACACCAGGAGGTCAATATTATCCCTATTTTATACACTCAGAAACTGAAGCACTCAGAGATAAACCTGTTTAGGAAAAGCTAGGCAGAAAGAGTTAAGAGTTGTCGTTTGTAACCCACCCATCCTGGCTGCACAAACTGAACTATTAAGGGGTCCTCTCCTGCCTTTCAGCTTGGGTAACATGGAAATTGTTCTCTCTTAAATGTAAGATGTCTTACAGTTTTCATTGTTGAGTTTTGAGAAGTTATTCTGCAGATAGATATACCTGTGAGCCATGTCATATTATATATTATATACAATCTATGATGCATATCATATTATACATATGTCCACTATGCATCTAGCAACTGTATATTCAACCTCAAGAAATACAAATTTCCTGTCTTCCAGATGGATAGCACGTAAGCTTTTCACAGCCAAGAAAGAACAAGTCAGTTGAGGCTGGCTTGGTGCCTTTTGCATTGGACTTGGAGGTGCATGCCTGCTGTCACACTTACTCAGTTCAATACTTTGGAGAGAGCACAAGCGCAATACGACCATCTATTAGTTTTCTATTGCTTTGTAACAAATTATCCTAAATTCAGCAGTGTAGAACACCATTTTTTTAGTTTCCGGGTCAGTAGTCCAGACGTAAATCACTGAGTCCTCTGCTCACGGGCTCCCCAAGCCTGAAACCAAAGCACCGAAAGGGACTGCAATCCCATTTTAGGCTTGGAGTCCTTTTCCAAACTCATCGATTGCGGGCAAATCACTTCCTTATAATTTTATAAGATGGAAACCCTCGGCTCCAAGACGCCACCCACTGTTATCTGCCTCACGGTCTTCACAGTGTGGCCGTCAGTTTGCTCATGGCCACCAGGGGAACGTCTTACTGATGCTTTGCTTTCTTTTAAATGGCTCCCCTCACCAAGTCAGGTCCGCCCAAGATAACCTCCCTGTATGTTAGTCACAGGGAGTCGAGGAGTAATCTGATCACAGGAATGACAACACATCGTATTCACAGATTCACTAAACTCAAAAGGAGGGAATTACACAGGGCACATTTATCAGGGGCAGGAAATTTGGGGTGTCCTAGAATTCTGCCCACCACAGATCATTTTCCCACATTTGATATACAAGGGCTGTCCGGAAAATATCCAGCCATCAATGTCTCTATTTTGCATATGCCATGACTAGATACTTTCCGGACAGCCCTCGTACACATCATAAACCTCTTTTCTTTCAGGTGACCAGATTAGAAAAGCCTAAAAATCAGCAATCTAATGGGTGTAGTTTCAAGGTCCAGATGCACGAGCTCGTGGTGCACCTTTCAAATGTAAAATGCTAACATGCATTTTGTCTATTTGCATATAGTGTCTTTCAGCTTTGTTAATGGTTCCTCACTCGCAATGTCTCCATTCCTATTCTATGCCCAGCGGTCCTTTGAGAACTTGAGTATGAAAAATAAACACTTGCACCTATTTTCAAATTATTTGTGGTAAACATTTTAATCGTGAACATTTGATACTAAGTTAACATACTTTCATATATTTAACTTCCTGAAAGGGTGAGGCTTCATTCTGTTCAAAAAGGAATTAAATTGACCCGTGTTATTGAAAAGGGATTGGAATTAGCTTTAGTGAAAGAAGGATGTTCATGCTTTGTAGCAGGAAGCTAAACTACCACAGGTCAAAATATCAGAAAAATCGAATCATTCTTTGGGAAGCTCTGAGAGTGAGAAACTTAGGGTCCGTTTAGCGTAACTCATAATAAAGAAGAAAAATACTGTCATCTTTTACATTTCTGTTTCTAGTCCAAAAATATTTTCCCATGGTGAATACATCCTTTCTCCGACTTTTAATCTTACGCTCACTTTCTGGGTTCTACACACCAAGAAACATTTTGCAGCTTCCTGGCAGGAATGAACATAACATTAGCTGAAAGGCTGAATCGTCCCCCCCGCTGGGGCCGGGAGGCCGGCGGGGGAGCCTTATGTATTTTAGCATCGCCTGTGATAACTTTGAGAATGTGGTGGGTCACATTACAAATCTCACCTGGTGGCAATCGACTGAGATGACATATGGCCACGGCAGACGCTTCTCTACAACTTGACCTAGAACTGAAAGTTCATTGTGAAGATAAGCGATGTGAGTACTCCTCTATATAACAGGTCATTTGACTAAAAATGTATCTGCTTATTATTCTTAGAGGATAACTGCGGACTTTTTTAATATGCCTGTGGCTCTTAACAACAAATAATTAATATTGTTTTAATTAATTTAATTAACTAAATATTAATTAATGTATATTGTTCACATAAGGTAATTGATCCTCATGACACAAAATTAATTCTCACATTTAATGATCTCTTTATACCTCAGTTCTCTAAAATTTAGAATATCATTTTTGAAGACACAATGTGATAGTGTTTCTATTCTCAAGTTAGTCAGCTCTTTTCAGTGGGCTTATAATTTAAAACAATGCAAATTAATAATAATACAAATATAATAATAGGTGTTATTCTAGCCTGTTAATTGCTATCAAACAATCTACTAGTAAAAGTACTTAGTACAGTCAAGTTAATTAGATTATTTTAAGAACTTCTGGTTATCCCGTTGGCTTCTAAACACAAATGATTCTAGATTTCATTAAATATTATTTCACTTTAAGTCAGATGCCTTGCATTTCTTACAAGGTAGATCCAGCACTGTTCATAACGTGCACAAGTCTCAGCTTTGATTAGGATACAATTCTATTTCCTCAGTAAAATACAAAGTTCTGATTTATTGCATCTAGCATAGCCCTAGTTCCATAATATGTATTCAGATTATCTATTCATAGGTGCTTAAGGTCATCAATCCTTTGAATCCACCTGAATTCCCCATATTCTCAATTATTTCCTGCCAAAAAAATGTAAATCTGTGTGTGTGTTGTTGCTGCTGTTGTTTTCTGTGTGTTCTCTCCCTCTAGTAGGATTCTTCTATCTCAGTTATCTGTTGTTGAGTAGCCAGGCATGTCAGGAATTATTCATGTCATGTGGTTGTGCTCAAATGGTGATGGAGATTCAGAAATCAGAATCCCAAGAAACAGATTGCACATTTCCTCAGGAAACATCTTTTTATTTTGGCCACCAATTGACATACACAGGCATCTTGTCTCCTCCTTCATGTAGGATTCAGGTCTTTGAGTATATATAAAGCAGATTTTTACATTTTTTCCATATGGATACCTACTTCTGCCATGATTTTTTGTTGAAAATATTTTTTTCTCCCATTGAATTACTGTGGTAATATTTTTCCAGAAATTAATTGAACATAAAGTGTAAAACAGCAGTTGTCTATTATTTCACTCTCTATTCTGTTGCATTAATCTGTGTGTCTGTTCCCATCGAGTATTATGTATTATCAGGCAAAGCTTACAGCAAATGATTAAATCAGAAAATGTGTGTCCTGAAACACTATGCTTTTTCAAGTAGCTTTGCACGGTTTCAGGTCCATTACATTTCCATATAAATTTTAGAATAAGCTTGTCAACTGTTATTTTAAAAAGCACATTGTATTTGATTGGAATTACTTTGAAACTGTCCATCAGTACATTAAGTATAGGTATCACAGCAATATAGAGACATCAAGTGCATGAACATTGTATATCTCTTCATTAATTACAGTTTTATTTAATTTCTTTCAGCTATTTTTAATTATATTTGTTTTTCATTGAAACTAAAAATAAACTGATCACTTAAGAATTTTACACTTTTGATGTTGTAAATTATATTTTAAAATTATATTTTCCATTTTCTTAATAAAATACAATTAAATTATATATATTGATCTTGTACCTGCAACCTTGTTAAATGTATTTATTATACCTATGGAGACTTTTAGACTCCTGGGGATTCTCTGTCATCTTTTGCTACCACAAAAAATATATATATTGTAATAAGCTGAAGTGATAGAACAGGTAGAGCACACAGCTGTGGGAGATGAGAAGAAAAATACATTTGTAAAGCAAATATCAGTATGATAAAGAAGTGAGATACATGATGTGCTCAAAATACCAGTGTCACGGTTTCAAAGACGCATCTAATTTCCATCAAATTAAAAAGCACAACTTCAGAGTAAGTGCAGAAATTAGCTTTTGGAAGGAGCCAGCCCAGTCCAGTACTCACTTACTGTAACCAGTCCTCACAACCACATTTCACTTTGGCTGACTTGGGCACAAAGAATGGAAGTACTATACTCTGGGGCCTGGCACAAAAACTGCCCCCTTTATATGAACTGGTAATCTATATCAAATCTTTTATTCAAAAATCATAAGCATGTAATTCTGCAACATAACAGTATCACACACAAGCACACTATATCATCAGGTGAACTGTGCAAATTGCTGTCTATCTTGTGGGATACACACATGTACTGGGTCCAGCATTACTTCTGCTGGACCATGTATATAAAATATAAAGATTTAGGGGGTAAAACTGAAATGACATGCCTACAAAAAGAAAAGAAGTATTCCTTCTGCATTATTTTCTATTTCTCTTACCTAACATTTAGATGTTTACATTTCTTAAAATATTTTCATTCTCTCTCTCGTCACACACACGCGCGCACACGCGCACACACACACACTTATTAAAACTTAGATTACTTACAAAAATTCCTGTGAAATACACAGTAAAACAGGGACTATTTTAATTTCCATTTTATAGAATACAAAACTGAAATCCAAATAGATTAAAGATTGGGCCTGCTTTCATAACACAGTAATCAATAAAGCATGAGCAAAAACCAGCTCTCTAGTTTTTGTTTTGTATTGTTTTTTTCCATTACTACAGAATAGGGAGATATTATCAAGAATTCACTGCCTAGTATATGAAGGGAGACCCTTTTCTACCCCATCATTTCATGGTCATAATACTATGTGGCTGTCAGAGAAGGTAAATTTCTCTAATCAGACATCTATGTTGTTGGAATTTCCACAGCTACACGTAACTACCACCTCAGGTCAACAGTATCCACTGGTGAATTTCGTATTAGGGAGCAGTCTTCTCAGCAGTCTCAGGAGTTTTTACAAATAAAAAAATCTTATGGTAGGTGATACCTTGTGTAGCATAGAGCCCTTAACTCCACACGTGGCTCTATCTTACCCTCATAATGGATATACAGTGAACTAACGTGGAGATTTTTGCATCATGATGTTGATTTTGCAATTTTCACATTTTAGCCTACTGTTAGTTTTATGTGTTGTAGCAATTTAAAAGACTTTTACAGAAATGTTATAAAATGAAGACAGCAGTAGGGGTATAATAACTTTTTCATTTAAGAATATTGTTTTCCTTTGGTGTAAAGGCTCTCTCACCATCCACAGCACATCTCGGGTCACGCAGTGCACTCAGGAGGGGGTGGTCAGGGACGGGAACCTTCCAGATGACAATGCCAAGTATGTTCAGGAGGTGTATATACTTTTACTATGTTTTAAAAATAAAATTTCAGTGACAGTTCACCCAATAGACATGATCACAGAAGCTCGTTTAGGTCAACTGCATAATTATGTTTAGGTCAGTAGCTGTTTTTTAGCAACGTGTTGGTTTTCATTCTTCACATTCAACTTAGCGGAGAAAGCAGACAGTACCAAGGGAAGGATCTGGAACGCTAGTCAATCTGCCTGGACATACAGTTCTGAGAATCCTTGCTGTTTTAGAAAACTTTTAGAATGACTTCACTTAAATATGTGTTTAAGTTGCTAATACTGATTCAGCATCTGGTTTGTTTGTTTTTTCCACTCCAAAGCTGAATTTTTTTGAGGGACAGACTAAACCCTGCAATTCCTACATGCATGTGCAGGAGAAGGTAGGGGAGTATTTAATACAATAAGTATATAACTATCGTTGCAAAATCTCCAAACTTGCCTACGTAAGTTGTAATGAGAGCACATTCCCCTTCTCTGTGGATTTTGGCAGGCAGGCAAAATAAATGGCCATGAAATAATTATATGCACAAAGGAGAGAGGTATTTCAGAGAAGAAAAGCATATTTAAAATAAATAACAACTTAGAAAAGAGAAAGGTAGTAGGGGGCAGCCGACTGAAGTCTGTTGTACTTGTACAGAAACTTTAGTTCTTTAATTTGGATAGGTTTCAAATAGCAGAAGCATTTTTACAGTCCTTCTATGGCATAGAGTAAACAGTTAGATGCCATTTACCTAAGCACTCTGAGCAGATGAGAGAGAATCCACAGGCTTCTAAGACCGAAGTGGTCTCTTCAAATATAAAGCCTCTGGTGACAGCTCGTGTCGCTTACTTTGTGAGAATTGCAGGAGGTTGTAATGAATCAAACTAATTTCTCCAGAGGCAGATACTTCCAGAGAGAATATCAACCAAAGATGAAAATTCCACCTCCAGAATCCATTCAAATAGCTTAATCTAAATTGTTATCCTTCAAACTTCATAAAAGTAGTTTGGTACAAAATCAGAAAATATGAAGCCATTCACTAATTTGGACTGTACCCCTGAGGAAAAGTTCCTTTACCTGACTAATGTGGGGCTTTGACACTAAGATGGGGAATCAATATCACATTAACAAAACCTATAAATAAATGATTATTTACAAAGCATACTTACAGTCTGTGTAATTAATCTTTACTCTCCTAATGGCACAGCTATACTAATTATAGTGTAACAGTGAATAAAGAGAGTATGGCCTCATATAATACAGCTATAGCACTGGCATTAACAGCCTAGAATTCTCAAATCAATATACTGAACTCTTATTTCACCTTCCTGTCTAATATAGGTTAATAATTTAATGACCTCTTTAGGAGCTTTCCGATATTGTAATCTCTCTAAATAAGTAATCTTAAAAAAGATTACTCATATTGATTATCAAGACTATTCAGGTTGCTGATATTTGCTGGTGTCTTAGTTAAGAGCAAAGACCTACTTCTTTCATATTTAAATGAGATGATTTCAGAGGATAAAAATATTTTTTAGAGGCTGTTTCTTCAGCGGTAACAATATAGAACTATTATCTAATTGAAATGTCTTTCACAACCAATAATAGGCAAGACTAGCTGTGTTTTCTTTGTTGATCACATACAATAATAAAATTGAAAGTGGAGCTGAAGTGGTGAATGTGTTAATGAATTTAAGAATATCTGACTATCTAAATTAGTTCCAGGGTACTGATATTTTTTCCCAGCATGTGGGATGTTAGAAAAGAACCCAACGATTCTCAGTATCCCTAACCCCACTCTGAACCTGGATATGGAAGTCTCTCCTTTCTATTTTCCTATTACAGGTCTTTGGAGGGGGGCGATAATTCAATGTTAATTAGTTGACCTCTCACATTTGACTTAGAGAAGAACTGATCAGACAATTTAAAAATAAAAGTCAAGGATTTAGAAAGAAAGATCCACGTCTCCAGGTATAACTCTCACAGCCTGCATTTAATGCCGACGTACCCTGAAAACTGTGCTGTGGTCAAATGTAATAATTCTAGAAGCTAAATGGCAATGCCTAAAGACAACATGTGAATGCAATCCAAGATATGCTGCCCCAATCATTTCAGCACAGAAGCCACTTTGCTGTGCAGTCCTATGAGAAGGGACAGTGGCAAATCACCTTTAGAACCTGTATGGGTCTGCTGAGACTGAGACACGAAACACCACAAACTAGGTGGCTTAAACAACTGACATTTATTTCCTCATAGTCCTGGAGAGTGGAAGTCAAGGTCCGGGTGCCAGCATGGTCTGTTTCCGGTGGGAGCCTTCTTCCTGTCTGGTGGGGCAGCTGCCATCTTGCTGTGTCCTCGCATGACCCTTTCTTTGGGCAGTGAGAGGGGAGGGGAGGAGAGAGAGAGGAAGGAAGGGGGAGGAGGTTTGGGGGAGGGAGAAAGAGAGAGAAAGGGCTCAAACTCTAGTATTTCTCCTGTAAAGGACACTAATCAGGTCAAATCAGAGACCCACCCCTATGACCTCATTTAACCTAACTTCTTTAGGAGCCTCATCACCAAATACAGCCAAAGTGGGGCTTAAGGGTTCAGCATAGAAATCTGAGGAGGACACAAACATTCAGTTCGTAACAGGAAATATGTGATTTTTATACAGAGAGCATATGCACCTGTCGGGGAGAAAAGATGGCTGTTCTGAATTATTGAATTTGTCTATTTGAACAGCCCGAAATACCTAAGTATGAATGCTGCATCTCGTGGAACTAACCTAATCTAAGAAAATAATATTTCCTACAGATCAAGTTCTCATTTTAGGCTACATTGAAGATAGGGCAAGTGGAATTCACTGTAACTATACAAATGTTAGAAAATTTCCAAATAACCTCCCATATTAATCCGGTTTGACTGTCAAGTCAGCTCACATTAATATATATATACTTTCATATGGCTTTTGGACCACTTTTTTCTCTAACACTGTGAAATGGATAATTGAGCCACCGTCTTAAGTCAAAATAATTCAAAACGGAAATGTAATATGTTCTAATAAGGAAAATGACTGAATGTGTAAATTATTGGAAATAATGGCCTTCATGTCTCTGCATAAAAAAATTAAGGCAGTCATAGTATTTTATGTTAAACAGAATGATTTCACTCGTGACATTTAAGCGCAATTTATGAGAACCAAACAGTAATCCAGAGTGGTCATGGGGTCCCTAGTCAAGTACCTGGAGCCCAAAGCTGTGAGAAACAACCAAGAGTTGTATCCCAGGGCCAATAAGAAACAATGAGGTTAGAACAATGAGGATAGAACCACAATTGCAGAAGAGATAAGCAGGCCCACAAGAGCTGTCCTATGGTTAACTTTCTCTCGTGAGCACAGTAAAAAGCACATCTCACGTGGAGATCCAAGATGCCACTGAGACACGCAACGCATGAAGTAGCACGTAGGTCACAGGCCCAGGGATGGAGTCACCTCAACATACTTAGGGGAAGAAGAAAAGGAAGAGTAGGAGAGGCGCCTAACCCCAGGAGCCCATGAAACCAATGTAGCTGTAACCTCGGGGAGCCACATCCACTTTACTCCGAGTGTGCTCCTTGGTGCATCAAGCTTTCGGTTTCATAAGCCTTTCCCTCTGCTAGACTGTTTCCCCCCTCTCGATTTCTATCCTGAGAGAGGCAAGGACCCCTGTGCCAGTAACAGTCACTTTAAAATAGTACACAACGATACCCTTTACCAGTGATTAAAACTAGAATTCAAGAATTTATTTTTTGAGATCTTCAGTTTAATTGTAAAATCTTATAAACAAACATACGATTTATTAATATATAAAAATGTAAATATATAAAATATATGTCAATTACATTAATGAGAGTATTAATAAATGTGAGTATAAGCTCCATGAATGGATGTTATAGTATGATGTGTAGGGTTTAAACATAGGTACTTCTACGTGTCTATTTGAGTTTTCAAATTTAAAATGAGTGTCCAGTTTAGCTACATCATAGGATCACTGTGGAAAATAATTGAGATAGTACATTTAAAGTGATAAGAACAATGCTTAGCAACAGCAGATCCTAGATCAAGGTTAGGTATCATGCCCAGGTCTATAATGATCATCCTTCAGACCATCACCTCCATCCTCATCATCCTCATCAATACGTATAACAGGTAATTTCAGTCTCTACACTTGCCTTTCGACACCACGTAGTTCCACTGGATATATCACAGGCTGATAGGAAAAGAACAGAGGCAAACGTAATAGGTAAATAATCCTTTCCGTCATGAGCAGGCCAAATGATATTATGCTCCTTTGCATCAATGACGATTTCATAGTAATTCAAAGAGAAGACTATTACGACATTGTTGAGTCATCTCCTGGCATAGAAGTATTGAAGAGTCATTCCCACATACCTGCTACTCTATTAAAAATAGTACGTGTTGAATTTATGCCTAGTCTTTTGTCTGCATGTATTTGTGTGTTATTAACATCCATTTAACCCTGAAAATTCAATGAGAAATGTTTAAAGATAAAGCTATTTATGATGTAAGTATAAGAAATATTTCAGTAATAGAAAAATCACTTGTCAAGAAAAAAGCTTTCTTCTTCTTGACCTGCACCCTAAAAGAGAGAGGGAAAAAATGTTCATGGAATCTTCCTCTTACTATGAAGGACCCCATTTTGAGGGAGGTTCTTGCTCACTCTAAAATAAATGTCTCAGAACAATTATTTCCAGCAAACACATTAGAAAAGATGAAATCAGATATTTACAGGGCAGTACCATGGTAACAACACTTCGGCAATTAGGGTCCATATTTATCTGCAGCTATCGAAGACAGCGGCTTTTATTTTAGGTTCACAATATCTCTTTTTTTCTGGCTAGATGCACACCTAATTTAACTATTTTGAATATTTATCTGCCCCACGATTGACAGGTTAATAAAAGCATTGGATTGTCAGTGGGCCTTAAGTTCTCTTGCAGGAGAACTGAAGTATTTCCTGGCAAAGTATGTGTATCTTAGAAGTCTCATGAGACTCTAACAGTTGGTGATTCAATATATTCAGAAAAATTACAGCATCTCCACATGAGCCATACATACATTATTGTTTTTCGATCATTATGAATACCAACAGTTCAGTAATAAACATAAAAATCAAAATCAAAAAAGCAAAACTGTATAAGCAGTAAGGGTCATCTCAAAGTTACATCTGTCTTCACTTTAAGGAGCTTATTCTCGTGGACTTAGGGACATTGTATTAATAAGTGTCATTTTTTTTCCTAATTCCATAAAAACAAAAGATAAAGATCTCAGCTATTGTGAGTCTGAATCCAATCTATACCCAGACAAGTAATGCATAGCATGTATACCATCCATCTATCTACCTTAAGGGTCTTCCAATACTAGGTAATTAAAGTAAATACTTTTCTATTCTTACTTTACAAATGCTTAGTGTACTGTTGAATCTTAATAATATTAGGAACCAAGGGAGTGACAAAGTCATTTTCCTCTTATAGATACAGCTTTTTAACTGAAGTAAAGGAACTTTATCTATAAAGGCCAAATGTTCTATAACTAGAGTATTCCAAACCCCTAATCTTTAAGAGACCTTCATAGCAGTATCTACATTAGCATTTAAATGGAGTAATTTTTTTTTGAAACCAGTACCTCTGTTGAAATAATATGGTAGATTAACACAAAACAATCTGTTGAGCTATGATGTGACATTTTTCAATAAAATACATAAACTGCTTCTAAAAATTGCCCAGAATAGATTTAATCCATTTTATTTTAATTCTAACTGAACTTTCTATTTCTCATTCTAGGAAAATTCCTTCAAAGCTCCTCTCCAGTAGAATTAGTAAAGCTGACATGTATATGTGCTTCTATGTAAAACTGCATTTACAAGGGCTGTCTGGAAAAAATCAGCCATAAATGCCTCTATTTTTCATATCACATGTCTGGACACTTTCTGAACAGCTCTTGTATGTTTGGCTTTAAATAACTCTGTGCAGTCTTTTAAACTAAAGTTTGCATTATGAAGAAGGATAATTAAAGGCTAAAATTAGATATGCTTTTGACAATGAGAGTCAAACTTTCTGTGAAAACCTAAAGGTACTTTTTTCCTTCTTTTTATTTATTTGTGTTTTTTGTGTACAAATATTATTCAAAATTCCCATCTATAAAATTTCTTCCCTACCTGGTCTAATTACCTGGAATTTCATAAATTTAATTGGAGGCATAAGCCAGGGTATGGGTTGCCTTTTGCATACATTGTATGTTAGGAAGTTAAAAATTTCCTCCATGCACTGAGCAAGGAAAGAGAAAGGAATGTGTGTGTGTGTGTGTGTGTGTGTGTGTGTGTGTGTGTGTCTGTGTGAGTACTCTTGAAACTGTGTCATTTCCTTGCTCCACACAAACTTACATTTTCCTCTTTTGCCTAATTTTCAAGAAGTAATTCCATTTCTTGAAACTTAAGTAACAAATTATATAATACTAAAATTTTTAGGGACTAAATAGATTAAATATATAGGAAAATGAATAAGGCTCATTATTGAATTTATTTATTGCAAGGAAAAAGTAAAGTCTCCTAAGTAGAAAGCATATAAATATTTTAGGTGATCTATTTTTGAAGAAGTATAGAAATTTCAAGGCCATATTATCCAAATGGTGGATTAAGGCAATTGATTTGTTTCATGCTATTACCAGAATTTATATTTGTTCAGAGTGAGGTTTATTTAGAATTGGTTGAGGTTGTCTGTTGGACATTAAATGTGAAATTTAAACTATGCTCAGATGGACTGAATGCAAACAGAGAAGTAGATTTAACTTTCCTATTACTTTTGAGATCATTTAGATATCTAAATAATATATTATTGAGAAGTTTATTTTTAGTTCAGTGTTTTTAAAAATGCAGAAGTGTTTCAACTCAAAGCACTGTGAAGAATTTTAGCATACCATTAAGAATATTTGTCCTTTTACAATTGCAACAAAAAGAATAAAATACCTAGGAATAAACTTAACAAAGGATGTAAAGGACCGATAGACTGATAACTATAAGATATTATCAAAGGAAGTCAAAGAAGACACAAGGAAAGGGAAATACATTTTGTGTTCATGGAATGGAAGAATCAACCTACTTAAAATGACCATAATGCCCAAAGCATAAACAAATTTAATGTAATACCCATAAAAATCTCAATGCATTTTTTAAAGAAATAGAACAAAAATATCATCAGATCAGAATAGAACCACAAGAGACTCCAAATAGCCAAAGCAACCTTGAGAAAAAAGAACAGAGCCGGAAGTATTAATATCATACTCCCTAACTTCAAATTATACCACAAAGTGACACTAATTGAAACAGCATGGCATTAGCTAAAAGACAGACGCACAGATCAATGGAACAAAATTGAGAGCCCAGAAATAAACTTAAACACACATATGCATGCGCAAACAATTTTCAACAAAGGAGAAAAAAATACACAATGGAGAAAAGAAAGCCTCTTCAATAAATGGTTCTGAGAAAATTGGAATGCCACATTCTAATTGGAATGCAAAAGAATAAAACTAGACTGCTATTTGTCACCAAAAATGAAAATTAATTCAAAATAGATTAAAGACCTAACTATAAGATCTGAAACAAAAAATGCATAGAAGAAAAATAGGTATCAGGCCTATAGACCTTGGTGTTTTACGAATTTGTCCTCAAGGCAAAGGAAGTAAAAGCAAAAATAAACGAATGGGATTCTAGCAAACTAAAAAGCTTCTGTACAGCAAAAAAACCCCCACAGATATAAAAAAAGCAACTAGTTGAATGGGAGACTATATTTGCAAACAATACCTCTGATAAGGGGCTAATATCCAAAGTATAAAAAAACTCATACAACTCAACAACAAAAAGCAAACAATCCAATTAAAAAATGGGCAAAAGACCTGAACAGACAAACACTTCTTCCAAGACATACAAATGGCCAAGAGATTTATGAAAAGATGCTCAACTTCACTAGCCATTAAGGAAATGCAAATCGAACCCACATCGAGATACCTACCACCTCACACCTGTGAGAATGGCTATTAGCAACAACACAAGTAACAACAAGTGTTAAAGAGGTTGAGGAGAGAAAGGAACCCTTATACACTGCTCGTGGGAATGTAAATTGGTTACAGCCACTATGGAAAACAGTATGGAGATTCCTCAAAACATTAAGGAGAGTTACCATATGGCTCAGCAATCCCTCTTCTGGGTACCTACCTGGAAAATTTGAAAGAATTCTTTTGCAAAAATATATGCACCTCTACATTCACATAATTGATTTGCTTTGCTTCTGAGTCTCCCTATAAAAGGCTTACCCTAGCTCCCAGCAGCAGAGCGCTCCTAACCACTCTCCATTTGGTGCTGCCAAATTTGATTGATATAATCGACTAAACTCTTAAAAATTCTTAATATACCCTAATTTATCTTTTAACACAATAATTAATAAAAAGAAGAACTTGGTTCAGACCAAACTGTAGGTCTGGATTTTCATAAACAATGTATATGTATAACACTAGGGGGAAATGCACATATGGAGTAAAAAGCATATTTATCTGACTCCAAAGGCCAAACTAATGTTGTATTTAGATATAACTCTTAATAATTTTAACTTTGGCTGATAGTACTCAGGTACGACACCTATGTCTAGCTGGTTCTGCTGTTTTTCTAGATAATGGCAGATCAATTCCAAACTATAATATCCTTTTTGCCACTGTAATCACAGAAGATATTAATGATATTACACAAAAGATATCACGGTTTCCATGTTACTATCCAAGGCAGGATTAACTGCAGCTTCGATTCAACCATAAAAGTTATTACTTCAGCAATAAAGAATTATATTAAAGATATCACTCTCTGTTCTCTGAAAAAGAAAAAAAATCACTTTCATTTTAATGAAGAAGGCACAATACAGACAAAAAAAAACACACGTGGACTTCAGATTAGAAGAAGACAGAGCAGATTTCAGACTCCTGGGAGAAGAAACAAGCCATTTTGGTGTGGCCGTTACAATTTTATTTTCGTGAAACCAACACGTTGCCACTAGTCATCCAGAAGACTACTCGTACATTACCAGTTACCTCTTGCTTGTAGGTGTGACTTAGTTCTGACAAAAGCAATAAGACATTTTTAACCCTGTTCTTTGAAATGTCTTCTGTTCTCTTGCCCAACACATTGACCTCATTCTGCACAGAAGAATTCAAAGAACTGTGATATAACGATACCTGTCTTGTTAGCTAGGTTCTGCCGAATTCAAGAATCAGAGAGACCAGATATTTGGTGTGCTTTTCATTCTTCCCTTTTCCAAAATAAGATGTTTTATTCAGGTTATTTTTCTCCTGTCCCATCCTTGTATATTTTGGATGTGTGTGTGGGTGTGTGGGCACAAACGTGCACACAGATACAATAACTTGTCTGTAACTATTCATAGGTCACCTTCCTGAAAACAGAACTATATGGACTTGATGTGGATAAACTGGAGATTCTGGATTTGATCTGTGCAGCCTGGAACTCTTGCTTCGAGCAAAAGTGAGGACATTCATTCTATTGTGTAGAAAGAGATGAAATGCAACACTCAGAAACTGACGGAGCAGATGCCCGGGAGGGTCACCTGACCTTCATTAAACTATGATATTAAGCCACTGAGCTTTGGGGGGGGGTTTATTAGGGTAATTATCATGAATTACCCCTATTAACATGCACACAAACAATACTGATGGCAGTATTTTTTAAATGGTGTTTAGAGCAAAATAACCCTTTTTAAAAAGTACAGCTGAAAAATATGTAATTAGGACCTCCAACATTTAGAGACTTAGAACTCTGTACATAGTAACATGGATACTAATTAGAGGGTATGGTCAGCCAAGAGCATGATGACGTGGCCACACACAGTGTGAATTACACACAAGAGGATCCATAACACAAGGAAAGAAATTCAGAACAAGAGAGAACAGAGAAATAGAAAATCAAAAACTAGTATTTATATCTCCATAATTCATCATTTAAATTTTTGTGTATATGTAACTGATTTATTGATAAAATACTTATCTAAGTCCTACCATATTCTCAGGTTGAATTTTTTTTGTCTTATTTAAAGAAAATTTACGTACATTGTATTCCATAGTATGATCTCCATTGTTCGCTATTTTACAGTTTCATTAACTTCATCATTAAGAGGTATTCCAAATATCACTGTTATCGGGTAGAGCACCCTTACTGTTAGGATAATATTGCCAAATTGGGCAAAAGAATTGATAACAATATTGTGCGTGGTCTAGTCTAAGAAAGATCACGGCTCACTGTGCACCACACTCTAGGTCCTAGTCTAGGCGGTTTAACAATTATTAAAGGAAATAATATAATGTCATTGGTATGGAATCAATCTTATGATTACCACACTTTCATCTGTTATTATTTTTAAGTGGTATAGGACTAACACTTGATTAGATACTATTTAGAATTAAGTATCTCACAGATACAATTTCCTTAGAGGTAAACCTCTCCATGCCATGCTTTGTATTGTTTCTTTCAGGGAAATACCAAAAATGCCTAAGGAGTGTTAAAATGCATAGTTTGTTCCTATAAAACATATGCTTACCAACAGAAAGTAAAACATAGACACCAACGAACTTTATAATCTTCTACTCTGCTCTCCAGCAGCATCAGAGGTTCTGATCACGAGCAGCTCTATTTCTTTCTCTGATAATAACACTGTTCTTTGACCCTGTCTCATCTACAAACTCACATTATTATCCAGGCTGCATACTGTAAATAAGTTCCCAAGTCTTCCTTTGGAGCACTTGAAATACCCTGGTTTTATTTTCTAAGAAAAAATATAAAAGCAGAACATGCAAGACCACACAGAGTATTGGAACTGAGGCCAGTGTCACTGGGCTAATATGTCATGTCCATGGGAAGCAGGGTCCTTTCACTCGCACCTCTAGAAAATAAACCATGCCCTAAGGTCATGAATCTTGGCTTTGGCTCTGTATGTTTGGGGTGGAAATACAGTGGGACAGGCAAAAGACCAGTTCACTATAACTATCTTTAGGGAGCAAAAAAAAAAAAAAAAAAGTTAAATATTAAAGTAATTAGTGACAAAATTATTGCTTTCAACTCTGAGATCATTCTTTCTATGTAATTTGAACAGTTTATAGACAAAATTGCCTAACTAAAAATGCAGGTTTGGATATTTTGATTCCTCTTTTGGGTCCCAGAAACCAAATTTGCATTGTTTCGGCAGGAAATTTGTGGCTACCACCATAATTTGTGAAGTATAAAATTAAGACATGCCTTTGATTTGACTTATGATTTTTTTCCCCAAGCAATACAACATCCTTCGAAGATGTTATTCCTCATTCCTTATCATTTTGTCTTGTATACAAGGGAGTCTAATGCTCAATGGGGGAAAACTTGGATGAAATCAAGGCCTTTACCAATTACCCAGTAATCATATTGATTTAACTGTGGTTTGACAACTCTGGAGTTTTCTGAGAAACAGAAGTTTTTTAGAATTTAAAACCTGAAATATAATGGTATAATTTTATTAAAAGGTTTGGTTTTTTAATTAGCCTAAGCGTTAGAAAAAACAGATAAATGAGTTTCTGACTATCGATGATTTAATGTACATATGGTTGAATGAAAAAGAAATTCAAGGTATTTTGAAGTATATGAAACAAAACTTTTGCTTTAAAAAAAAATCCTATGTAATAGCTGCTATTCAAGTATTTATCAATATAATTCACATAGTGTAAGGTACATTGGTCTTTTGTGGCTCACAGTCATATTTCCAACAAGAGAATTAATGATGCAAAGTCGATTCCTGATAAACAAACACGACTTAAATTTTAGAGGGTTCAATGGATAACATGAGAGAGCAGGGCAAGTAGGCTCAGATTTCTATAGATTCAGAGTTGTGTACATCCTTTCACGAACTTGTCATATAAAAATACCTGCTCTGTTCACTAATTTTCTTATAAAATGAGAGATTCTACTCTTCAAATGCCATGGGAGCTTTAGCACTAAAGAACAGTTCTGACTTCACCCCCAAGATTTCCACTTTGCACAGTGTGTGGGTGACAACCACATGGGTCCTCTGGCGAACTGCCAGCTCCCATGCCCTGGAGACGGTCCTCACTGTGCCTCTTGCCCGAACACACCTGTCCATCAACGTGTGTGTGGCACCACTATGAGCGCTTTTAACAGGCTCAGCTCTCCTGGACGGAAGCCAGGAGGAAGTTGGACTGATCAGGTTCTCTTTTCCTGAAAACTGAGAAGAGTTATGAAGACAGCACTTGGGTTGAAAAGGGAAACTTTTTTCAACTTAGCCACAGTAAGCAAATGCAACAGAAGCAAAGCAGGGTTATTTAGGGACTCGTTCCTCCCCCCCACAAAAAAAACAAGTATTATGTAGGCTTCATGAAGATGTGGTTAAGTGCATTTTCTGCCTGAGGAAAAGAAGCACATTCTTTCAAATAATGTGCCATTTACTGACCCATGCTTCAGGTTTATGTTAAATTGTTTCCATAAACTACGCTTTTAGCAACGTAATTTCATATTCCCTATACTTTTACACTTCAATTAAACTTGATATTAGTTAGTAAGATGTTTCTCATGCTAAAGTGAATAATTTGCTGCATGGTGCATACTAAGCATGGAAGTTGTGTTAAAAAGAATGTTATTCTCAAGTTCATTCCCTTCCTTTGGTTGATATTTATACACAGCATGATGCTAAAAGTGTTTAAAAGTAATTAAACACAATATTTAAACATTTGCTTTTTTCTCTATATGTATTGCGATAAGCTGATCTCCAAAACTGAAAAGTAAAATGAAAGGAACGCCTGTTCTAGTCTCCCTTTACCAATATTTTTATTTAATGTCTTGTTGACTCGATAAGTCATCACAAAACATACAAAATTCATTTAAAGCAAACAGAATCATCGGGTCAAGATGATGTGTATTTCATTTAAATGAAAAACAATCCTTCTCTGGTTCTCATTTGATAATCTTTGAACTGATTAAAAAAAACTTCTGGTATTTTGAGTCTATTTTATTTAAAAAAGACATTCTAATATTATATTAAGCTCTTAAAGAGCTTTTAAATTTTCTTGTACTGTCTCAAATTTTATGTGGCTTATTAGGAATAATTTGATTTTATCTCTTTATACTTACAATAACAATGTCAGGTAAGGTTGCAACTCTGTATTATGACACTAGAATCATAAATTAAAGTCCCAGCTCTAGCAAATCTTACTACTTGCTTTCAACTTCTTTTGATTATAAAGTTATGGGTTGCAGCTACTTCTCAGGCCCTTTGAATCTCCTATTAACAAACAAATATATATATATATATTTGTGGATTTAGTAAGCTTCAGATCTTTTGCTAGAACAGGGGAAACCTAGGAAAACGATGGGATAGATGTGCAATCCTTTTTCTAGAATGGCCTTTGGAATCAATTGGGAAGGATGTATGTTGAGTGTGGATCGAATATGGAGTTAGTGAACCATCTCCAGACAACAATTGATTTCAAAGAGCAGCCTTGAATCAGGTATACACTCTACAGGAGTCCTTTTAGAGTTTCCTATTCTTTAATTGCTCTGGTCTTTACCATGCCTCTCTTCATCTATTATGCTCTAGTGACTTCCTCCCCACCCCACGCACCACAATTACCTGAGCACACCAAGCTTACTCTTGCCTCTGGGCCTTCTTATTTGCTCTTCCCTTCTGACTAACTTGTTCTTCTACTGGCTCTTTTTAAAATGACATATTTACTTTTTTAAATCAAAATAATACGTGTACCTAATTTATCAATCAAAATGTATTAAACTAATTATGATAAAAGAAAACAAAGACTTTCATAGGGAATTCACTTTAACTTTGTAATAGTTTCATTTGGTTTAGATCTATGTATAACATCAAGAAAATTGAGTTAAAGAAATATTCAATTTTATGAAACTCAACAAGCAGAAAATGAAGGAGAAAAACAACAGACATTATCCAGTAAGAAACTTAACTCTTAAAATGCCTTCCCCCTCTTTTTTGGCTAATGAAATCTGGGACCTTTTAGTGACCAGCAGCTTAGGGATTGGCTTGTCTCTTTTTGGTAAAAGCCATGGTCTTGAGGCTGGGTCAAGTTCATTTCTATTTAGTCAGAAAAGTATCTGATTACCAATATCAAATGGAGAACTCTTAGTTCTGGGACATGGAGTCTAAGAACGTAGGTTCACCTGAGTGATTTTAAATAGCAAGTAAAACCACACAAAGCTTTTTACTTAGAAAATTAACTAATCATTCTTTAAGTAATTTTGAGTAAATTACAGTTATATTAATTTAGTTTTTGATGGAAATAGAAAAATAAAACAAACTTACAAAGTTAGCATCTTACCCTGAAATTGATTCAAAATCACTATTCAATAATTACCTAAATACCAGAAAATAGATTCTCTCAGGTAACTTCAATTATTAGCCTCATAATAAATTGTCTCTACTAAATATAATTTATAGAAAAAAATCACAGATTTATCCCCTTTTTCAAAGCAACAGTACTATGTTTTGTATCATTCATTTTCACTTTTTTTTTTTTCATTTTATTGTTTAGAGTAGGCATGTCCAATCTCTGGACCATGATGGCTGTGAATGCGGCCAAACACAAATTCTTAAAACATGATATTTTTGTGTGTGTGTGTGTGACTTTTGTATTTTATTATTTTGTTTTGTTTCGTTGTTTGGCTCACCAGCTCTCGTTAGTGTTAGTGTATTTTATGGGTGGCCCAAAACAATTCTTCTTTGAATGTGGCCCAGGGCAGCCAAAAGATTGGACACGGCTGGTTTAGAGATATTTAACTGATGTATAATGCATTTTATTAGACTCTCACTTTCCATAATAATGTTTGACCAGCTAAGTAATTATAAGTTCCTTGAAAGTTATGAACAAGTCCAATTTTATTTCTCCACAGAGTCACTTGCTTAGAATTTACATCACAATAAATGTTTGAATTGTAAAATAAAAAAGGTCATAGAGGAAAATATGCCTGGTTATTTTGAGTTGTGTACTCAAACACACATTTTTCATTATCATTGAAATATGATTAAAATACTTATACTTTATACCACTAATCATTCTGTGCATCCAGGAAAAGCATTCATTTTCCCTAGAATAAAATTCTTCATTCTTCAACAGATGAGGTATGATAAGTGAACTCCAAGCAGATCTGAGCTTGACAAATCCACACCATTCCCCTAGCAGCAGATATAGAATCAGAATCTTACGCCAAGACCTTTCTAGTAATCTAAAGTATGATGTATCATGCAAATTATTGTTTAACAATCGCACAGAAGGTTAAGTAGCAAAAGGAAGATTAGTGTTTTTGCATACCAGCTGTATATCATCAGCAATATTTCTGACAAATAAAAGTCATTAGTTGCCAAAAATTTTAATGAAATCATGATTAATAAATGCCTCTCAAAGGTCTTCATCAAAGTTAAGGCATTTGGGTGATAAATGTAAACTTGCAGACTCTGCTTTGCCAAAAGCTGTGTGTTTCAATTACACAGCTCTGCTGATTGATCTGTCCATTATTCTAATACATAATTTATCACATTGAGGGGGACAATTCATTATGTGCATAGTATAAGCAGGGAGTTCTAAACAGCAAAATCTTTAGTAGACTGACAGGTTGCTTAGGCACCGAAACTCTTTTTCCCTTATAGAGTTGAAAACATTAATAAAAATAGCATTTACCAAAACAAAACAAAATAAAATATGAAATCTTACCAGTTTTCTTTATTTGAGAGCATTTTGGCACATTCTTTCCTTGGGTAACATTTCTATTGCCTCACTGTTTTCAGTTCTTATGAAGGGTCCATCTATTGTTAAACTCAAATCAATCAGGAATGAGACAGTGTCCCAATCCTTATTAAGTAAGAATTCTGTGGCTATAGTGTTCGGACCATACAGCAGTATGTGCTGTTACTTAAAGGCTCACTGAATTAAATGATAGATTATGGCATTTCTCTCTATATTTAAAACAGGAGACATTGAGTGGTATAGCACATTTGGTTTCAAATCATTCATTCTTTCCTACAGTTATCTACATGACTCATTTCTACTGCTTACTGTATTTTGATGTAATCTAGAACTCAATAAACAAATTTAACAGATCCCATGAATATCTTATTAGGAAAAATACATGTCTTCGTTGAAGATAAAAACTCTGGTAATGGATGGGGTATTCTTCTGAGTTTCTGATGTGCACCTGATTTTTTAGAAAGCTAAGAATTTGAATATAACCTTCAGATTAGACAGAAAAGGCAGCAGTACAGAAAGGCCTTTACATTTTTAGACATAAAGTGAGAACAGATGACTGAGCATACTGATTAGTTGATAGTACCACATTTTATGCCTCCATAGTGCACAATCACTTAACTGCACTTTCTTCTCATAAGCAGAATTATTAAAAAGGCCAACATTTATTTAATTATTTTAAATAATGAAAATGCACTGAGGACTTTCCAATTCTGGATTAAAACTTTAAAACTGTATTTCCAGTAATGAATACATTATTTCAATCTGATTGACATAAATTATTACCCATTGAAAGGATCAACTGTTTGCCATTGTTTTCTAAAAATATTGTAAAAATTAAGTCATTTGAAATGGAATATTTTTATTTGAAGACAGTATCTAATTTAGGTAAGTAAAGCTATTAGAAATTACACCAGAAGGTAGCACATTACAAGTTTCTGTCCCCGAGATTATGTGTTTTTATCAATGAGTGTCACTATAGGCATAAGTCCATAATTGAGCAATATTCACATTAGTTAAAGACATTTAACTTTTTTTTACACCTAAAATAGCTTTATATTCTCCTCTCAAAACCCTTTGATCAATTTTGATTCTGCATTTAGTAAATTTAGTGGCTATTTTGGCATCAGAGAGGTATAGAATCAAAGCTTCTAAAACTGATTTATAAACGCTATCCTAATGCCTAAAATTTAAATTTTTCTTTGGTTAAGTGTTTGCTATTGTAACTGTATTACTTTACATTTCAAATAGATCACTGAACTCATTATTTGGTTAGGGACCATCAATGTGGTCAATGAAAATTCTAAATATTTCAAATATTTTAACTTAGTAAAGTTATACCTTTATTTGTATTCTATAGATATTATTAGATGGTATAGATGTGTTTCAGTTAAAATAGTATCTCTCCTGATTATCCGACTCACCGCCTATGCCTACTTCCTGGCCTGCAGTAGCACAGCACCTGTGTTTCTGGGAGGAGCTATCAGATCCCTCACAAAGGTATTTGGTGGCTCTGCTTCTAAATAATTATGTAAATCATTTTAGTGAGAGAGTAAAGAACTCTTAATACTTGCAGCTTTGTCCATGATGTTATGAACAGAATGCTTGTCTCCTAAAATTCATGTTAAAACTCTAATCCTAATGTGATGGTATCTGGACGCGAGGCCTCAAGGAGAAAATCAGGGCAGGAGGGTTGAGACCTCCTGAAGAGGATTAGTGCCCTTACAAGCGGTCAGAGAAGCTAGCTCCAGTTCTGCCCTGTGAGGACACAACAACAAGGAAGTGAGTTCTCACTAGACACCAAATAAGCCTGCACCTTGATCTTGGAATTCTCAGCCTCCAGAAGTGTGAAAAATGAATTTCTATTGTTGATTAGTCACCCAGTTTATTGTATTTTACTAAAGCAGCCCAAGCTAAGACATTAAATTGGTTGAATTGTAAACAACAGGGAGTCCATTTGATATCACTGGAATTTAAGAGTCTTTAAAAGTAATCTAATTTTAAAAAATACATTGCCCCTTTTTAATCAATAAATACTTTTAATATGAATCATTATTTATTATGTGATAAAATATTTCTGAATGGATCAAAGACATGTAGGTAGTCAAGACAATTTGTCATCAAAGACAGTGCAGCAGAGTAGAAATACTGCACTGAGATGTCAAATCTCTAGGTAAAAGTCTTGTCTTCCACTCTGAGAAGGCTTGAGTGATAACCTGCACTCTCTAAACTCCAGCATTCCATAAAATAACAGGTTAATTTTATCACCACGATAACTTTTTAAATGGCTGATGTATAAGATAAAATGGATCTGTACCCAAAATTTATAGAATGTTCACCTTTACTTTCTACAATAATTAAAATACAATTGTAAAAACAAACAGAACAAATTAAAGACTGGAAATAGTTCCTTCTTTATACTTCCTGGGCTAACAAAAGCCAGAAAGCAGTGAGGACATTTGATAAGAGAATCTTATTGATTTATTTCCCCAATTATGTTAGGCAGATTCCGTTCATCCAGTCTCTTAAATGGATATGAATATGAATCCCCAGAGGTATTCGTAACAAGATTTCAGGGAAAGGTTTCCATATCACTGTACTAACCAGATTTGCATGTAGTTGACAGCTGCACAACATAAATTAAATAAAATTTTATTGAGGTGTTAAAAACATGTCATTTACACAAAATAAAGCAAAGTTAATGTTTATTTTAGATGAAATAGAAAATAATAAAAAACATTTGCCCTGAACCAAATGTTAGTGTTTGCTAACAAAATACTCATTTGTTGTTTAATTTTGTTTGTTTTGTGCGTATGTGTGTGCGCTTTGCAACAGCAACAAGAAAATTAATGTGAAATTTCAGTCTTTATAAAAAAGGTGCTCTCAAGTATTGTCTGTAAAATGGATTACTTGGATGGTTTAAAGTTTAAGCAGGAAACAAAATAGAATATGAGAAGACTTGAATACTAGTCCTGAGTCTGTTATTAACTAACTGTATTTTTCTTTTCTTGTGAATAGCGTGCTCCCTTTCTCCATTATTGGGTTCTTTACTGCTAAAAATGAGGTTTTCAAAGGCTCCTGCAAACTATAAAATTCTACAGTAATATTATAATTTAACACTCAACAGAACCATACTGCCAAGGAAGAATAATTTACATAGGAAATAGCTTAACACAGGGAGCATCTTGTTCACAAAATGTTCATGTATTTGTTGCCATCTCCTATTTGCTTTTCAGCCATTTAGTCAAACATGATTCATGCACATATCTGAAATGTTATGATCAGCATGTTTTATAAAGCAAAACAAAACAACAACAATATCCAAAAACACTCTTCTCAATGAATTGCTCATGAAAGCAAAGCAAAAGTCCACATTTCTGATAGACCAACAGCATGATATACTTCACTCATTAAATAGAGTACTTTCATAAAATGAGCTCAATAACCTATCAGATTGCGAAGGAAATGTCCTGAATTAATCCCAGAAAGAGCATATGACTACAGGCCAAGAGAAAATTCATTTCCAAAATTTGGAAACCAATGTTTTGATATTGGCAATGATGATGCTTTATAAGACCAAAGGTCAGCCTTCAACACGTCAGGAACTGAGAATGAGATGGTAACACGTGAATTGGTGATAGGAAACTGGCTGTTATTGATAGCTCTTATCTTGCTCTTAGGCTGCTCTGCAATATCCCACAGCTAGTGTTGTTTGAAGAAAGGGATGCAGAGATGGTCAACAATTCTACCCAGAAGGCAAAGGTCCAGACATAGGTAGAGATGAGTTGGTAATAATTTGGATCATTCGACCACGACAATTGTCTTTCCTGTCCAAACAGTGACATGGACAATTGTACACTTACATATTTTCCATTTAAATAAAACCAGTTTCATCATCTGAGAGGGTGGTTTCCTAGACACTAAAGGTGGTACATCCAATTAAATTGAAGTTTAGAAAGAAGCAACCACTACACTTAACTGAACATACAAGTATAACAGGAGGCATTTGTAGTCTTTTCTAGTAAAACCATATACAATAAAAATAAATATATTACTGAAAAGTTTTTGTATTACCTTGTGAGTAGAAAGTCTTTGTTTCTTGCTCAAAAATTTGGGACAGTTAGTTCAATGAACCAAGAACAGGAGAGATTATGATGCTGATTTTAAGAATAACGTCACTGAAAGTTTCATTAAAAACGTAAGTTTTCCTTTGCAGTTTTCTCCAATGTGTCTTACTTGTCAATCACTGACAAAAATGAGTGTACATGTGTGATAATCACCACCACACTGACAATGTCAGAGTCACATTCAGAATTTGCCCCATAATCACAGTAAGTTTAACTACAAGCTCACTTTAATGGGTTGATTATCTGCCCATTACTTCCACATACTGTAGTTTATATGTATAAGCTTCAAACATGCAACACAAATCTTCTCTGATGTAAAAACCACAAGGGAAGATTTCAAAAGTATGGCTGCAACAGGGACTATTGCAATATTTATGTTGAAGATGCAAGAGGAATGCCTAACAGCTGAAATTCACCTTGTTTTACTATGGAAATGATCTTCAAAAACATTGTTTTGAGTACTGACATTTTATGATAAAGGGATCTAGAAGCTATGTAAAAATAATAACTTATTTGCTTGTATGTAGTAATTAGTAAAAGGTGTTTTAAATACATTATTTCATTTATTTATTACCAAACTTAGGTGAGATAATAAGTTTTGATCTTCATTTCACAGTAGGATCTTCACTCTTTGCAGGATTATGATGACAAGATCTAATATCTTTTAATTGGTAGAAACAAACATACATAACTGCATTTCTCTCAATTCCTCCACTATTCCCCATGCCCATTAGCACACTAAAATCACCTGGAATGCTCTGCGTATAACAAATGTCCAGATCCATTCTAGACTAAGTCTGAATCTCTGAAAGTGAGAACTAGGGATTATAATTTACTTAAAGCTCTAGAACCTTATTCCACTTGTGTACCCCTTTTAAGTCCATTTCTATAAATTTAACCCCTTGTTTTTAAAACAGCTGTTTTTAAATACTGATGCTTTAGTTGAGTACATACCTTAATGTAAAATAGTGAAAATGAGGTAATAAGTTAGGAAAGAAAAATTACTACACTAAAAGTACAAACCACAGATTTAACTTTACAATATTTGCAACAGTTAAATATTGATAATGATCAAGTATTTAACAAACTTTTAATTTATTATTAATATTTATTTGTGTTGTCCAAACGTCTGTAATAATTGTTATGCAGATCACTAGCCCATTGAAACATTGTTAGGGAGATCATTGAGCTTGCTTAGATGCACTTAGTTTCTTGAAATTAGGCTCAAAAGATGCAAGATACAGTCTTAAATCTGAAGTTGCATTAAGCTTGTTGCAGTACATATTATTTAAGAAGATGTAAGAAGAAAAGCTTTCTCCACTAGTTCAGTATTAGTACATAGCAAGAGGTATTTGAGTGCCTTCTCACTAAGTTGTTCATATTCCTCACTGACATCTACCCAGAAGGTAATAAGGTGCTTCCTTTTAAAAATCAGAATTTAAAGAAGAATCGGTTAAAAGTTCAATTAACTGCTCTTTTCCATTGATTGATAGTTTAGCTTCTTAGAAGAATTCTTCATTGAAGGGATCTGCAACCCAGTTGTTTTCTTTTGATGTGGAGGGAAGTACTTAATAAAGGGACATGTTAAGACCTTTCAAGTGACTTACAATATTCTCTTTCACATTTTGGGATAGGTGCAAGTCATTTGTAAATAAGAAGTTGTGCAGAGTTTCAAAAACTTCAGTTTGACCTCTTTCAATACACACTTTCCAAAAGTCCAATTTTTAAATCATATTTTGCTGGTTACTTTAAATATAGTAATCCAGCTATTTTGAAGTCCCAAGTTAGTTTGTTTCTAGAAAAATATCTGATAAATATGTAAAACTTTGAAGTCAGTCGCTGTCCTGAAACTCTGGAGCAAGAGGAAATGATGGTCTTCAAAAAATACCTAGACTTTATGTCTAAGTTGAAACATCTGTGTAAGTATTCTGCCATGAGATAGCCACCTTACCTTCTTATGCAAAAGTAATGTGCTGTGAATGCTGTTCATTTCTTCACACAGCACTTTAAACAATCTGGAGTTTTGTGGTTGTGACTTAACAAAATTTACAACTTCTACAGCCTCATCAAGACTCTTTCAGTACACTAGGAAGGGGCTTGGGTGCAAGACTCTGTCCATGAATGCAGCAGTGACTCCATGGTCCTTCTTTAATTTGGCCATGTAGGCCTATAAAACAACCTGACATGGGCTTGCCTCCATCAGTGCATACACCACAACAATTTGACCAATTAATGTCCTTTTCAGTGAAATAATCATTGATTGCATTAAAAATAACTTCACCTGTGGTATGCTCTGTCAGCGGGGAACAAAGCAACAAATTTTCTTCAATTTCATTTTCTACCAAGTACCTCATGATAATGAGAAAAATAGATAAATTAGCAACATCTACACTTTCATCGACCTGGATGGAAAAGAATTTACTTTTTTAATTCTATCTACTGATAAACTATCTATTAAATATTATCAATGGGAAGCTAAACAATAACTAATACTGAGCAATGCCACCAGAATTCTACAACAACCTTCAAATACGTGTGTGTATGCATGTGTGTGTATAAAACAGTAATGAAAAAATAGGAGCATAGATGAGAGGATTCAACAGCCATCTAATAGGGATTCCAGAAACAAGATAAAATGAGAAAAAAACAGCAGCAGCAATATTTGAAAAGAGTATAGCTTAGAAATTCCAAGAATAGTAGAAAAGCACAAGTCTTCACATTTATAAAAAATTCTAGTGAGCAGAATAAATAAAAATTAGTTGTTGCCTACAGAAATCATAATAAAACTATATAATACTAAAATTAAGATACAGAATACAGAATATCTACAAATGCATGACTTTATAAATTTTTCCAAAGAAATAAGACCAAAAAAACCATCAAGAGATAATTTTAAAGTATAGAACAAAAATAAGTTAGTCTAGAATTTTATACCCAGCTAATCTATTTTACATGAATAGAGGTAAAACGATGATACTTGAAGATATGAGGGCTGTCTAGGAAAAAGTCCAGCAATAAATACCTCTATTTTTCAAATTATATGGCTGTATACATTCTTGACAGCCCTCATATATAAAATCTAAAACTTTAAAATACATGATCTCTCAGTGAAAGAACCATAAACTAATATACTCCAGTCAGACAAAAATTAAACCCAGAGGGAAAGCAACTGAAACAACTTAAGAAGCAGCACTGAAATTAATAAATATGTATATAAATTGAATGAACTATTTCTAAGAAATAGAAAACTTAAAAATATATACTTTGAATTATGGTGTTTCTCTTTAGCTCCATAAAGAGACTGATAATGCTTACAGGGTATGTAATGAATATAGGTTTTGGTGAGAGAGAAAAGTATATACAAATGATTAATACATTATTCCAAGACAGCAAGATAGAGATATAGTATATGTTTCAGTAATGGCACTAAGAATATTAAGAGCCAATGCATTTGTTATTTAGAGTTAAATCTACAATGTTTACCAACAAAAAGACATATTAAAATCATTAATAATAGTATTTATTTAAAATTCACTTAATTTGCTAAGTAAACTATCATGTTAAAACACCATTATTTGCCAATTTTGTTTTTCCTTTATAGCAATAGAATTTAGTTTCACTATATTTTTATGTTCTATATTTCTATTTAAATATATTTTGCAGTGACAAAATATAACTTTTGTCAAAAGAAGCTTATTACTGAAATATGATGAGGAAATATAGCTCTTCTATGTGTCAAGGAAATGTGATGGCCAAAACAAACATAATTTGTTATTATAAGCATTTCTTTCCAAATGGAAGGTGTTCAGTCCTAGAAAGTATTTGTTTTACTCTTAGGGGGTTGTGCACCCTATGGAGAATGAATGCATAAAGAATGTAACCTTTCCTGGGCCTCCATTTTAATCACACACTTGCCTAATCTTCATTTTGTTCCTTGGAGGCACTAGTCATCCTTAAAGAATGCCTTACACTAATAAAAAAATACACTGGTTTCGATGTGTTGATTTTGCAGGTATTTCTGTTCAGAGTATTGTACTCAAGCTGAATGTAAGTGGACTACGTCATACTTATATTTATATTATGAATGCTGCAAATGAACAGAAATCACAGAATTGCAATCTATAGGTTTTGCAGACATCTCACCCATTTATTATCACTTCATTAAAGCCAATATATACTGGGGTGCCAAAAAATGTATACACATTTTAAGAGATGTTATCTATGTATTACATAAATACTGATGGTCACCACTTTGAGCACCTCTTGTAATTGCAGAAGTCAAATATGACCTGTATTCAACTGTTGTTACTGATATATATAGAGTATTACAATTTTAATATAGTTTTTTTTCCTTTCTTAAATTGTGTACATATTTTTTGGCACCTTCTGTAACTTCCAAGGCTTTTGATCACTCATTTAATAAGATATGACTGATTAGCTGCTCATAAAATTACTTTAAAAATCCTTTCCTGAGAAAAGCAGAGCAAGGAAAGTTGTGTATTTTTCAACTATCAAAATATTTAGGGTCAAAAATATTCAAGTATTGTATGCCTGATACCTATGTAATCCTCACTAACAGATGTCACCCCAATAAGTCTAACAATAAAAATGAATTAAAAAAAAAGAAAAAATTATTCAAGGACATGTAAGCTAGAGTATACCTAAAGAACTAATGTTACTCATGATAGTAATTTTTTTATATCAAATATATAAAAATATTTTACCTCTATCCCTACCCCTAACATTTCTATATAAATATAGTTGGGTCAAATAATCCGCGCTTCCAAAGCTACAACAGTTAGTGGAAGCAGATGGTAGAGTTGTGTGTGTGTGTATGTGTGTGTGTGTGTGAAGGAAAGGTGTGAGTCTGAGAGCAAGACAGCATGACACTGGTTAGAATGTGGCAGTAGAGTTCACTTTAGATCCTGTTTGAAGAATTCTTCAAATGCAGTTATTTGTTTCCTAATTCTGTGAACCCTGGTCCCCAAATCCTTGGCCCTTAGACTGAAACCTTTGCTAGAAGAAAATTCCTCTGGGGCTCAGGAAATCTTATAGAACTCCTTTATCACACTGTGTTTTTCACTTATTTCCGGGTATAGGTATTAATACTAGTTTTCTGTTGCCACTGTAACAAATTACTACAAACTTAGTGGCTTAAAGCAGCACAAATTTATTCTTTTACAGTTCTAGAATTCAGAGGTTTGAAATTAGTTTCACTACTGCAGGACTGATTTCTTCTGGGGCTCTGAGGAAAAATCTGTTTCCTTGTCATTTTCCACTTTTAGTGGCCTCCCATATTTTTTACTTTATCTTTAAAGAACATCACTCCAAACTCTGCTTCCATCATCACATTGCCTTCTTTCCTGTCTCTCTGATCTCCTGCCTCCTTCTTTTAAGAACTTCTGTTATTAGTATCATACCCATCTGGCTAACCCAGAACAATCTCTCCATCTCAAGATCCTTAATGTTATCACATTTGTAAAGTCTCTTGCCATATGAGGTAACAAAGGAGTTTGAGGACATTTGGGTAGGCCATCATTCAGCACACCACAGTACATAAAAATCACTGAGTTCAGAAAGTAGGTTTCCCACCCTACTTTTATATATTATAATATTACAGATAACTTTATGCATACAAATTTGAAAAGTTAGATGTAATGGACCAATGACACATTTATGAAATCACACAAGGAAAAACAGATAACATAAATAGCCCTTTATCAATAAAAAACTCTATCCATAGTTGAAAATCTTCCAAAAACATAAAAAGCACCAAAGTCAGATGATTTCACTAATTAATGTATGAAACATTTAAGGAAAAAATAATGTCCATTGCCCAAAGTCTTTTCAAGACAATAAAAACAGGAGGATCAATTCTTGTTCATGCTGTGAGGCCAGTATAATCTAGATAAAACCAGCTACAAAGACAAAGATTACGCACCATACTCTCTCAGAAAATACACTCAAAAATTCTCACCAAAGCTAATAATGTACAAAAGGAAATTATTCATCAAGACTGAGTGCACTTTACTCCAAGTATAAAATTCTGTTTCTACCTTCAAACCCTATAAGAGTATTCTACCAAGGTTACAGAAAGGAACCATATGATCATACTCATTGATGCAAAGAAAGTATGTGAAAAATTCAATATCCATTCATGACCAAACTTTCATAAATGTTTCAATTGAGAAATGTTCTAAAAAAATGCCTGGTCAGCCATCCTCAAAACTGCCCAGGTCATCAAAAACAAGGAGTGCATGAAAAATCGTCAAAAGGAGCCAAGGGAGACACAATGAATAAATGTAAGTCATTTCCTGGATAGGATCCTGAAACAGAAAAAGGACTTTAACATGAGTGAAGTATGTACTTTAGTTAGTAATTACATAGTGATGTTGGTTCATGAATTATAACAAACATACCTCCCATAGTACTACAGAGCCTGAACAGGAAAAGCTGGGTGTGGGGCATCTGTGAAATCTCTATGGACTCTGCAACTTTTCTTTATTCTAAAAGTCTTCCAATGCTTAATAAAGTTTCTTATATTAGACTGTTATTTCAAAATAGTCTAAAAATTTGGAATGAATAAACTCATATATTTTCTTCAAATATTTTGCTTCTAAAACATACGTAAGTTTTGCCACAAATATAAATGGTGTGATTTTTTTGAAGGTCTGGGGCATTGATTAATTTTGAGGGATAAAAAGAAACCATTTAAAATAATGATATGAGATGGTAGTATTGCAGCTTACAAATAAATTTTGGTTAGTTGTTATAATTTTTTTAAAAGACAGCTTTCAATTTGGCATTGAAAACATTCCTTGTATGAAAAAAAGCTATAAATTTGTCATTCACTATCAATTTATTTTTTAACCTGAAAATGTCCTTTGTACATTTGAATGTTAAAATATTTTCTAACACTAAAAAACTCAATAGATGTACAATTACTAAAATACATCAATCTTTACATTAAATCATTCTTTTTAGCATAGCAAGAGTATGTGTGCATCTGTGTGTGAGTGTGTGTTTTGGCAGAATATATATTTTCACTCACAGATTCTATGAATTACTCATAGTTTTGAAATGCCTCAACTCCTAGAATAAGGAAGAAGTGTTTTATATGACTACTTCCTGGAAGGTGGAATTAAGTGGATTTCTTCTACATGTTTCATGAGAAAAAATAGTGTAGCTATGGATTATTACTTCAATGTTTTGATTTGCTCCATTTAATCCAAAAGGCATACTAAATGAGTGTGTGTGTGTGTGTGTGTGTGTGTGTGTGTATGTGCGCGCGCATGTGCATGCCTTTGAGGACATTGGCACAACTTGCAATGTTTTTCCTTGATACTAGGTAAGTAAAGATGTATTATTATAATGAAACAAATAGAAATGCATAAAAAGATTCCTGATCAGTATTATATTTTCCAAGAAATACACAGGCCACATTGCTTGAAATTTATAGATACTGCTTCCTTAATCAAGAGAGACTTGTTTTCTGACATTGCTTTCTAAGAAAGTAGTAAATGAGAACTGATGTTCCTAAAATCCAAGTACAACTATCTCATGACTTAATCCTATCAGCATAAACCATCAATAGCCCTTGTCCTAGCCTATTTTAAAACAAGCTCAGTCAATTATATAATGCACTACATTTGAAAGAAGCAAATTTATCTTTGGACACTTCCGCAAGTTAGAGAATATTTCCCAAATTCTGAGTTGGATTACCTTTACTTTTGTCTCTCACCTCCTTATCTATGCTTCTGGGCTGCTTAAAAAAAAAGAAAGAAAGAAAAAAGAACAGAGAAAAAAAATCTAACCTTTTTTGTGACCTGGTGTCCAAAGCAATCCATCATCTTGATAAATGTCCTCAGAATGTTTTCCAAAATGTCCATATGAAAAAGAAGGTTAAGGATAGGAAGTAGGTGTATGAAATATATGTTATAAATTCTAAAATGGCAGAAGGGATTTTTAAGAAATGAACTTCGAATATGACAAATAATATTCCTGGTTTAAGTGCATTTTGGAAATACTGCTCTTTAAGAATAATACTGAAGTTACAAATTATCTACAGGCTTTTTAAAGTCTCATGGGCATATGCAATGTTTTTTCCTACAATTTTTTTAATTAGAGGTTTTTTTTGATACAGGCTATAGATTTGCCTATTTTCCTCATGTATACATCTATGTTTATTGTCAAATAAAATTGCTTTTATTTTTATAAAATATTAAGAACATACAACAAAATAGTTGGCATATTTTAAAATAACATATGTTACCTAACATATTTGTTAGATAATAAATTTGTTAATGTTAACATGTAATAACTAAGGTGTTTATTTTTCATTAAAGTTATAAAAATTACCTCAAAAGTACTTTATTATTTTTTTATGTGTCTGGTGACTCTTGGCTTTTTACTCAGATAGATAGATAATTAGGTATAGTCTGAAATATGTAACAACTTGATTAATCTCTCCCTATTTTTCTTGACCCTATTTACCGTAATTTAAGTGAATAATATTCACAATAATTTATTAGATTGCCATTCTTCTTTTCAAACTTTAAAATTTTGTTAGAGGCAAACTGTATATTTAGAACAGAAATCAAAAGTTGAATGAAGAAATAAAAATTTTGGTGTAACCAGTTTTACAAAACACTATGGATTAATTTTTACTTTCACACCATAAACTTTATCTCTGGGCTGAGGAATTCATTGTGCTGCAGGTTAAGCAACATTAAATTTTAAAACACCACCATGGTTTCATCCTATGAGCATTTGAGAAATTTTTATATTTTAGCCCAGTTGCATATTTAATGGGCTATACTCTACTAAGCAGCAGCAGCATTACGAAACTTCTGAATAATTGAGGTCTATGAGAATGACATACAAGAATGTTATTAGGATTTTTCATTTTTTATTATAGTCAATTAGACACTGATATGCTAATAACTTTGGAGATTGTGCATTTATCTGCTTCAGAGAGCAGGCAGGCAAAAAGTGATCTGTGTTCTAACCATAGAATATAGTAGCATAGAAATAATCACAAGCAAAATTTCGAAGATCTTGTTTTCTCAGCAGATTAAGAGAACTCTGGTGAGAAGAGGGCCAGATGCTTTAGCTGTTATTCACCAAGCCTCTCCAATAGCATTAATACATACAACACTTAAAATGACTAGTCCTAATAAATCTGTATCTTTCTGAAAATTTACGCCTGCTCAGGAACCATACAGACACGTTTCAAGGAACGGTGCAGTGCTCTAGGGTCCCAGTCCTCGGGACTGTAATTGTAGTTCGAAACAACTATGCATCAGTATTGAAAACTGTGCTAATGAAACAGGTAACTCAAGTCCATGCTCAAAGTTTGTAAAAACAATTTTAGCTTTTATTTCTCAGATGTTATCCATCAGATCACATGAGGACATGGCTATCCTGGACCACTGTCCTCTCCCTCTCATGAAATTTGTACATGTGATTTCAATGTCTGAATCTCACACTGTATTTTCCTGCTTTGGGGCCCCTTGTTGTCGCCTCCACCCTCACTTGATGTGGCTGACGTCTCCACTCATATATCACATCTCTCTTAGCTCCTGAAGAAAGTCACACATGTGACAGGGGTGTTAGCTAAAGCTACAGGTGGTTTGTTCTGAGGCCTATCTCTGTGGCTTGCAGATGGTTGCCATTTCAATGTGTTAATAAGGAAGATGGAGAGATGGGTGTTTGTTAACAGCAGTAAAAAGGAAAAGAAGTAATATCAAATTTTAGAAGTTCCTAATGAAGACTGTTCTTCAATTATCCTCTGCAATATCAAAAACTGCTGAAGTTTAGTAAGAGCTACGGTGAAACTTCTTACCTAGTACCTTCCATGGGCCTGTCATCATTTTCACACAGTTTTCTTAAGTAATACTCAGGGCAATCATATTGATTAGAATTGCCCAAATTTTGCATATTGAAAAACTAGTTTTACAAAGACTAAGTGATAGTTCCAATATAAATAAGTGTAATGTAACTAATAAATGGACACTTAAGTTTCTTGGTCCTTAGAAACAATGTCTTTATCTGCAAGTACAGCTTCCCATACACATGTAAGTACATAAACTAGTGACCAGTCATATACAACCTGTTTAACGTATTTTAATGTAGCACTTACTCATTACAACAGATATTAATTTTTGTGAATGGCTAGAACCATCTAATTTGCATCTGTTTATGTGAAAATACAAAATATCAGTATATGCTGCTCTTAATTAAAATGAGAATGAGGTTTGTATTAGCTGTACTTAATTAAATATGGGAGGCTTCGCATTGTATCCTGGTTCTAATGCTAACTATAACGCAGGTTCTAGATGCATCCTAACTTTATGTGCTATACACACTTCAGCTGACTGCGAAGGAAAATTTTTCTAGCATAGAAAAATTGTATTTGTGTACTCATTTCTGTAGGAGAAACAAGGAGATAGAGTGCTGATGCTAAGCAATTTAATTACAAACATGTTTCTGGAGGAGGATCCTATCTTGTCTCTGGTTTCAGAAATGGTTACGATTTTCCATTTCAGGTTGTGGAAAAAATTATACGTGAAAAGGTCCCCACTGCCCTTCACTTCACCTGCAAATGCGAGTAACTGAAAAGACTTCTTGGAAGTCCTTTCTGCTTTTGTTGGTTTAAGCATTAGAGTGGGGGTAGTCGATTGGTAGCACTCTGAAGAGGATTAGCAGCTGTTAAGTCTCCCTGATAAAATTATTGGTCAGTTACAAATTAGGTGAGTTAAAACTGAAGATTTCATAAATGACCCCAGAATAGAACAAAGAAACAAAAAGAAAAAACAAAACCAAAATAGTTTCTTCTGAGATCCATTCCTGTTTATCGTTCATTAAATTTTCCTCTTTGGTTTAGTTTGGTTTAGTTTGGTTTAGTTTCCATAGCATTGAAAGGAAAACTCCCCTTGGCTTCTTAGATTTGATTTATAACAAACACCAAGCTTAAAATTAGTTTTTTGTTGGAATTTCCCTGAGAGTCAAGTCCCCTTAGGAAATTACTACCCTCACTTGAACCTGCATGGTCTGCAGCAGATGAATTATGGCTCAGAGAAAGACATTCATTAAGAGAAAGTTGAGAAGGGCCAGTGAAATAAAGGAGGTGGCAAGAACAAAATTCTGATTTAATTTGTCCAGTTAGTTGCTGAACAGACTGACTTCTCCCATCCACAACAGGAAATGCATGCACTTAGAAAAACCAGTAAGTAAAAAGAAAGAGCACCATCCTTTAGCAGCCACAAGCATTCTTCATTTCCCTTAGGAGACAGTGAGCAGGCTGCCCTGGAGAACTTACTTCCATGGATTCCACACTCTTTTCAATGCCAGATTGTAGAAACCTCGTTCAAGATAAAATGAGGCCTGGATAAAGCTAAAGAATGAAACAAATCCTCAGGAAGGGATTGCCCCTCAATCCAAGTTTACCTCTAGTTGTATAATTTATACTTAAGAAACTAATTTTTACAGTGGTAAAGTATTTAGGCTTCGTTTTTGTTTGTTTGATTTTGTTTTTGAGAGGGGTGAACAGGGCTTGAATGCTTTCAGATATTTCTAATTTAAAAAAGTATTTAACCATAATCACTTTTAAAAAAATCTTTATGATCATCTAATGCTAATGAAAATTTAGAAAAAAGAATTCATCATAAAATGAGTGAAATCAGATCAACAATGTATGAAGAGATAACTTCTTTTAAGATCTTTAGTCCTTTAAGTGGCTTCAACAATGACCAGTGAGGCTGATGAACCTCGATTTTGTTGCCAGTTTTTCCCTTTATGTGTACAATCTCTTCCTTGGCAATTTCAGTCTCTTCAAATTAAACTCACCTAAAGCTAAACCAGTTTTCTTACAGACTCACCTGTCACCGCCTTGACCCCCTCTACGACACTATCTTTCATGCATCTGCATGCAAACACAATTAGAGGGCATCTCCCAGCTTTACAGTATGAGGGGGAAATATTTTATTTATTCTACCTCTGGCAATGAACACTATGTCAACTCTACAACAGGAGTTCATTAAATGGTGAAGTATTAAATGTGTGGAGGAAGAGAAAGTGGAGGTGTGCCATATTGTGCTTAAGGTATTTCATATTATCATGGGAATAACGTGAAGTCTAGGTGAGGCAAGATGAATCACGTGAGATACAGGCTTTAAAGGAGTTTAAATAGAAGAACATGTTTGTGCACAGAAGAACAATTACATGAAGACTCAGTGGGAAAGTGCCATCTATAAGCCAAAGAGAAAGGCCTGGAACAAACCTTTGCCCTTTGACCTTTAGAAGAAACCAACCAACTTTGATCTTGACTTCCGGCACCCAGAATTGTGAGGAAATCCATTTCTGTTGCTTAAGCTGTACAGTCTGTGGTATTTTGGTACAGCAGCCCTAGCAGGATAACGCAGCTTTTAGTATGTGATGTTAGGATAGGCAGATAGTAGTATGTGGCCATTAGTATTTCTAGAGTGAAAAATTACCTCTATAAAAATGATAATAATAATAATAATAATAATAATAATAATAATAATAAACCCTGGGTCTTCTACCTGAAAAGTAAAATGGAGCTCAGCTTTAAGCTGTTATGCATACCCCTGAAAAGGAAAACCCATCTGATGAGAGGTTGCTGTTTTCCATCAAGATTTAAATGCAATTATAATAAAATCATGTTTGTGTGCACTAGAGTGAGATGCTTAAACAAGTCGATAAATTTTTGGAAACAACAGGGGAAAAAAAGATGCTTTGTTTACTTTTATTTCCACGTTAATGGTAGCACTGACAGAGAATGACAAAGCGATAGCCTCAGAGACCACTAAAACCATTTCATTCACAAAATGGGTGTTTTATGAGTAAGTGCCCCTCTGTCAGGAGGGTTGCTTAGGGTGCAGCAGATGGCCATGGAGCGCAGAACATCTGCTCACTCTCTCCTCTTGTCAGTCCAGAACCCACTGAAGATAAAGATTTTTGTACAATAACGTTATCTGCCTACCAAGATCACGTTGGATCTGGCAAGGACCAGAAATTGGGGGTAGTCTTCATAAATTTAATTAAAATTGTGTCAGGTGTGAAAACATTTTGAGTAAATACAGCAATATTCTACAAGAGAGGAGTACATGCAAGGTCATGAATTGACTGATATTTGTACTTATTAAAGTAACAAGTTAAAACACATTGCACTTAAGAAATGAGTTTGGATATATAAAAAAATAATTTATTCCAAACCCTACAAGAACATAACTTTCTAATATAAGTTTGTCTTATACAACTAAGTTTAAAAACAGAAGCGTAAAAACTTACACAGTATTAAATGTCTTTTAAAGTCAGGCCTTCACTGGGATGTTTCTTTCAGACCAAAAACAACTGAACTGAAAATATTAAGCACCTGTTGAACTTTTTTGGAAAGCAGTCAGGTGTTAGTTAGGGTTGGCAACAGCAGAAATAGTATTTCTGTCCTTTAGGACTTCGAACATTTTAAAACAAACAAAAATTAAAAATGTAAGAGTAATGTAAGAAAGCCTTTATAAACTGTGCCTGAGGGGCCTACCCAGTCAGGTGTACAGATGGTCAGGTCAAGTCTCATGGACATGAAAGCCCTTTAGGTGAATTCTGCAGGACAGGTGATCACGAGGAGGAGGTCAGAAATAGGCATTTATGAGAAAACAATGTTCAACAAAGAATAGAATCAGAATTTCATGGGTGGGTTCAGATCCACTTGGATAAACTCGTCCGGTGGTTTCCAATGCTTTTTAAGACACCTACTAGAATATATTTTGTTACACATCATATTGTTTTCATTTTACATTTACAGAAATGCTGCAAAACATAGTTCTGTATCCTCCTCATGCCTTACTCTCATTCACTGGTTGACAGTTCTGACATTCTCACCTTCTCCCTTGCTCGCTCTATATCTATGTGACGGTCTCCCATGTCCTTCTGACACACCTCCATGATTCTTAGAGACCTTCTTCAATGTCTGGCATTACAGGATAAGCCAGGCTTGCATCACACCTTTTCTGGCTCAGCCCCATTATCAGCTCCATTCTGTGTTCTTTTGATCTGGATAATGGTTCTTAGAAAACAAAACTGGGCCACAGGTGTATTCATAGTTTCTATGCCTTCTCGTGAACAGAATTCAGAAATAAGGATAGGTCTATATCTACTAAAAAGATGAGCTCCTATCTGATGCTTTTAATTTTATCCAAAACTTCAGACACTTTCAAATATTTTTTTTCTGTTTAATCTTTTTAACTCCCTTCCAAAGCAGTGAGAAACCTGGTGCTTATTAACCTCAATCTAGTTAACATTTGCTCAAGATTAGCAAACACGGTAGTTTTAAAATTAGTAACTTATGCCACTAAGAAACAACAACGAAAAAAGCAAACCAAGTAACTAGAGTTCAATGTTTACTATTCCTTCTCTGTTCCTTTGAGATAAAATTCAATTAGACTGAAATGGGCAGAGCTTAAATGTAAAATTTAATGAGTTTTAACAAATACATATATTGCTGAGACCTAGAACATTTCCATCACCTCAAAAAGCTTACATGTAGCTGTTTTCAATCAATCCCTTTACCCTCGACAGAGGTTAACATTATGATTTTTTTCATTATGGATTGCTTTTCCCTGTTCTAGAATACGTTGTAAATGGAAGAACACAGCATATAATTTTATATCTGGTTTATGTGCCAACATGTTTGTGAAAGACATCTATTTTTTGTATGTATTTGTAGTTTATTTTATTGATGAGTAGTATTTTTGTTATATGAATTTACCACCAAAACTATTTATGCCCTTCCCTAATAATAGACACCAGGGCCACTTCTAGTTTCTCACTCCTGTATAAAGCAGCTCTGGACATTCTTGTATAAGACGATTTGCAAACTTGAGTTTTCACTGATTTTTGGTGAACACGTAGGGAGAATTTCAGGGAGGGACAGATGTTTACCTTAAGAATAAGCTATCAAACTTTCTTTTGTCAAAGAGGGTGAATTATTTACATTATCATCACCAGCATGTAGGAGAGACCTCATTGTCACACATCCTGGCCGACATTTGGTATTGATAGATTTTTAGGTTTTGGTCATCCTAGTGAGGGTATATAAATTTGGCTTTAATTCATGTTTTCCTGATGAATAATGTTGAATTTTCTCTCTAGTTTATTGGATACTTATACATTTTGGTGGCAGATCCAGGTTTTTTGCTCACTTTTGTTAGATTGTCTTTTTTTATAGTTGTAAAAGACATGACTTTTTTTTAATACGGGTCTTTCATCAGTTACAGGCTTTACTTGTACATTTTGTTAACTTTCCATTTTGATGAAGTCTAATGTGTCATGTTTTCTATTTTTTTATTATTACTATGTTCTAAGAAATCTTTTCCTACCTCAGTTTGCACAGAAAATCCCCATTGCTGTTTTTTTCTGAACTTCCAGAATTTTAGCTTTTGCATTTAAGGTGTTGTATGCTATTCGGTGGGATTAAGGTTTATTTATTCCATATGTGTATCCATTTGTTCCAGGACTATTTGTTTAAAAGAATTTCCCTCCTAATTGAGATGCTTTGGCACCTTTGACAAAACTGCGTGAACTTACTAAGTGTTTCTTCCTGTATTCTTTATTTTGTTCCATTGATCTGGTTTTTTCTATTCCCATAACAGCAGCACACTATGCTAATTATGCAGCTTTATGAGCTCAACTTTTGTATATCTGAATGTATCTTCTATTCACTTTCATTTTCTTAAGGATAAGTGCTGGCCGCTATCTTGGTTTTCCTGCCCACCCCCACCACACCCGCCCTTAATGAGATGACTATTCTTCATATTATCATTTCTGTGTGTAATGTGTCCTTTTTCTGTGGTGATTTCAAGATTTTCCCCCTAGCCTCTGGTTTTCTATACTTTGACTACATGGTTTTCCTTTCTGCAGTTCACTGAATTTCTCTGACCCATAAGTTGATGCTTTTCACTAAATTCTGGGACTTACTGGTGTTAAGTTTTCAACTATGCTTCTGTCTGTCTCTCTGTCCTCTCCTTTGGCATTTGAAAGACACGGTAGACTGATATTATCACATAGGTCATGGAGTCTCTGTTATTTTTCTCTCCCTTTCTTCCCCCATTTTTTATTTGTCTTTGATTTTCAGATTTGGTCTTTTTTATTACTATTCATTTCAGGTGTATAAAATAAACTAATTAGCTATTTACACACCTGACAAAGCGATCACCTCAACAAGTCAACTACCCACCTGACAACGTACATAGCTATTACGCCACCATTGACCCCAGTCCCTATGCTGTACTAGCTCATTTCTTTTGACCTTTTTTCAAGCTCAAGGATTATTTATTTTTGCATCTCCTAGCTGGATTGTTATAATGTAGCAAATCACATTGAGCTTTTTATTTCTTTTTATTTTCCATTTGTAAACAGTTTTAGAACAGTTTTTATATTAAATATATTTGGGTGGTCTAAAAATAAAAGGACAGCTGGGGGAGAAACAGTCTCTCTTTCAAGGCACCCGGTTGCCTCTGGGGATTTTCAGGTGGTACTTATTACTTTAACACCTGAAGGATGACGCAGACGACTAAGGACACTGATAAATCGAAGATGAAGAGAAGAGGCACAAGGAGAGGAAGGCCTGGTGTACCCCAAGTGGCTACTCACCTTGCCAGCGCCGTCCCCAGAACCCCACTGACCTCTCTTAGGACCCTCAGAGGCAACATTTCTTAGACCCAGACACGGCCAAGGCGAGGTGCGGAGGGCCCGGGAGCGATGCGGTACAAGTCCACCTTGGAGCCGTGTTCAGGTGGCCTGGGCTGGCCTTAACAGGCCAATGAACGCAGGTTGCAAACAATGGGCACATTTGAAGAAAAGCTCTGAGCAGCCGAAGAGGAGCTGAACACGAAAGGCGAGTTCAGGATCCCCGTTTCCTGTCAGTCTAAAGAAGTAAGGGCTTCTTTAGAGATTCTCTCTCCGCCTCAGGGATGACAGCAGTGGCCATTCTGTGGGTGTTTTCCATCTGGCTGGAGTAACAGGACGGCAACAAGGATTTAGTGCTTTTAATCAGCTTTAAATGGCCGGTTCCCAACTGTGGACAACATAAAGATGGAGGAGTCGGTTTCCAAGATGTAGCAGGAAAGCATGAAGCCCAACTGCAAGTCAGAGTTTGTGGATAATCTGAACACCCCGTGCTTCCTTCAGCCTGGTGCCAAGGTTCCGGAGGGCCACTGGGCTCTCCTCACTCCACTGTGGGGAAGGCACTACTGCTGAGGCCAGCAGCGTCGGAGGCCTGGGTGCCTGACTGGTCTGTGGCCCGCCTGGAGGTCTGAGGTCATAGGAGGCAGCAGCTCTGCATGCCTGCGTGCATGTGCTCAGCTTCTTCAAGGAAGCCACTCACCCACCTCAAACTTCCACCTGGTCGATATTGACAAGATCATTGTCACCTGCAAGAAACTCTCCACCACCGCACCACCAAGGAGGAACAGATGCTCAACCAGTTACTAGTGGAAACAGATGCAAAATGGGTATTACCCACCATGTTGTCATTCTGATGTCCACCACCGAGCCCAGTGGTGGAGCGTGTCCTTGCCCAGATTGCCCCAAAGAACAAGATCCTCCCAGAGGAAGAGCAGAAGATGACTGTTGTGTTTCATGACTCCCCGGCATGCTTTGGTCAGCTGGTTGCAGCATTCCGAGGCTGTGATGTAGATCTCCATGACTCCATGGACAAACACAGCGCTGGGCTTTTCTCTGATGGCTCCCAAGAGACTCTAGCACCTCTTCACCAAGGAGCAGATGAGCAGATGTGCCTGGTCCTGGGCAGTTGCGCAGAAGGAAACCATCTCCTTCAACGAGGACACTTCTAGGGCTCAGGACGACTGAGGAAGGTCATCCCTATGTACTACTGTAGAGTGTGTGGGGGTAGAAGAACCAGTCGTAGGGGTTCAGACTTGCTAGGGATTCCCTGTCCCCTAGCTGTGTCACTATTACCTCTAAGACTCACTGCCCTCCAGAAAACAGAGGTAATGAATGTGAGGGACACTAGGACCTTTCTTCTCCTTGGCAGGGCTGAGAGTTGTATCCCACAGGCTACCCTCTTAATCTGTTCTGGGTCTAGGGAGCAGGGAAGAATAGTTCTGGATAGTGAGGCCTTGATTCTGTCATTGTTTATGCTGCTGGATTTTCTAGGGACTGACCCTTAGCCCTGGTTTCCCTTGACAGATAGACTGGCTAGGGTCCTGCACATGCTGAGATTCCCCATCACAGGAGAAGGAAACCATCTCAGCTCCTCCAGTGTGCAAAGGTATTGGCTTAACTTTGAGGACTTCCTTGCCCTGAGCCCCACACTCAGAGAAAGAGCTCTCAATTTTTTATTTCTGATTTTGTTTTAAAGTCCTTGGTTAGTATCAATAAATAAACACATTAAAATACAATAAAACAAAAACAACTGTTATCACTATTGCTTATTTCTGTCACCATGAAGTGCAGGATATTTCAACTGTGTGAACTGTAAATTGTTAAGTGTCGACATTACTTTTGGAGGAAAAAGAAAAGGCAAGGAAAAATATTTAGAGGTCTTAACTGACATGGGAGGGAAAAAAGAGAAATGATTAAAACTTATGAAGAACCTGATCTTATTGTTTAGTTATATAACTGAATGACATGGGAAAGCCAGGGAAAGGACTTCATTTTATGATCATGAGTTTAGATATAGATGTATTGTGTTAAAATAAGAAAAGACATCTGTATGCAAGTAGCCACAGACAATGGGATTTATTGCATTTATTCATGAGTAAAGAGAGTAGAGGTGAAAATGGAGGTATCAGACATAAAGAAGTCAAATGTTTGATGAGTCAGAAAAGACAAAAGAATCTGCTTCAAGGAAGCCAAAGAAAATGTGGGCTTGGAAACTACTAGTTTTGTTATCTGTGAATTCCTAAGATTTTTACTGGTTGAGCATAAGGCATTTAGAAACTAGTGGGTGTTAAAGCAAGAATAAGGAATTAGGTTCTGCGTAGAAAGGCAGTGAGGGTGCGATATTCTTAGATAGCGGTCATTTAAAAGGAAGGATGTAGTCTGAGGATGAAATGGCAGCAGCAGGAGTAAATGGTTCTCTCTTTGTTGACTGTTCATTGGTTTGATGACATTAAAAGTCACAAAGGAGGATGAGAACCAAAGCATAGCAGACTCAGGCTGGACTATAACTGAAAAATCATCAATGGAGAAATTGCCTTTTTGGCCTGAGGCTAGAGAAGAGGAAGGGTGAACTAGGAGAACAGACGTCACTTCGGATAGCTTTGATTTCATAATAACTATGTTGATTCATCTTTTGAATGATGATAAGGAAATATAAAACTGAGAACAGTGGAAAGTTTTGGAATAAGTACCTTAACTTTATATGAATGCTTATCTCATATACGAGGTGCTCCTTCATCACTGATATTTATAACAGTGAGGGACTAAAGTCAGCTTAGAACTCCCTTTGCTACAAGCCACATCACTTGACTGATTGGGTCAGGACCAAACAAGAACAGTGGAAAAATCTCCTCATTATACGTGCTTGCCAGGAAATAATAAATTCCTCATTGTTTCATCATGATATAAATTGGTCTGTTAGACTTCGAAAAGCATGATGTCTTAGCTGCCTCATTTTAACTCTACCATCCGCCCTGAGAAAGCTCAGACCCCAGAATGTGGATACATGTAAAATAGACTTGAATCCAACGCATAGCTTAGAGTCACGTAGCTAATCTGAGTCGAGTTCAGCAGATCCAGAGCTGACCCACATACATATGAGTGGAAAATAAATTATTTGAATAAGCTACTCTGTGTTCATGTTGTTCTCAGTAATAGCTGATTGATAAATTCTAAAGACAAAAATACATGTATATTAGATTATAATTTATAGTTGGAAGCAAGGCCATTTATTGAAATTAGCAAATAAATATTGTAATATATTCATTCTCTATACAATGTTTGTATAAAATAATAGTATAATACATAAATATAAATACATATTATTATTGTTTCAAAATAATACAAGCTGGTCTGTTAGACTTCTGGATGTAGAACTGGAGAATGTGTGCTTGGGATCAAATCATTTTGATCAAAGCACCTTCCTTTTTCACGGGGTTAGAAAAGGTCAGGCAATGTGGTTCACAATTAATATTTTTCAATGGATAAAAAAATGAAGATAATAAAATGAAGAACTTACCTTTCACATATTTTCTTGGGTTAATGGTCAAAAACAAAGGTTTTGCAGATTTTCTCTGCCTTATAAACCTTTAGATGCCTTATAAACCTCTAGTCCTTTAGTTCAATATATATTTACATAATTATAATCAAATACACAATGAAAAAAAACAGTGCTAAAAGGTTAGAAATAACATGAATGAGTACGTACATAAATAAAGGGAGAGGAGCTATCTCAGTGTAAACGAAAGAGGTCATTCTTTTCTCTATAAGCCTGTCTTTCGAGTGGTAGAATTCAGCTGCACCCCTCCCTTCTTTGGACGTGAATTTGCCTGTATTAAACTGAAGGGCGCTGAGCCTCACCAATGGACTTCTCCAAAAAGACCTCTCCAGTTTCCATCATGCATTCCGAGTTCGGTTCAGGATCAATGCTGTTACTACCAGAGAGGTTCTACCACTTTCGGGAAGTACCAGTTCCTGGGATGTTAAAACCTTTCACATTTGATATTGGTGGTAAACTAGGATTTATGAACTGTCCTACTTGGCACTGAGAGCCCCATTTTCCTTCTTCAGGCTGCCCATTGCCCTGACCAGAAAGAATAAGTTTTTACTGTTTAGCCAAGTTACTTCTGAGACGGTTGCCAACGTTGAGGAAGCACTTACGTAGCTTTCTTCACACAAAGAATGAGTGGGTAACATTTACTATGAATAAATCAATAAGACTGATGTACTCGAAATGCAGTTTGAAAAGGGCAGAAGCCTTCTAAAAGCTTTGGAAGCTAACTTTTAACTTGAGAGAGAGAGTTGAAAGTTGAAATTCACATAGTGGTATTTTAGCCATTATCTTTTTTCATGTGTATAAAAGAACTGTAAGTCACCGCGATTTATGGCTACAGTAAGAACTTTTCCAAGAGATGAAGAAACATAATAATTGTTCTTTAGTGCTTCAAGATATTTTGTTTATTCTGTAAAAAAAAAATGCTGTTTATTTTATGCAGAATCTGTGTATTGCTTTGGAATTTAAATAAACCTTAATATATGACAATGACTGCAATAGAGTTAAGAAAGCAAAACTATTCTTTTTATTTTAAAATGTCATTCTATATAGAATAGACTTCCTTTAATAAAATCAAAGAATAAAATAGTAGATATTTCTACCCAACAACATACTATTTTTTGCTTAAATGATAATCACAAAATGCATTTCGGTGTGAATATTTATAAAGCAACAATTTGTGACAGCAATATGATATTTTTTTGGTTTATAGCCCTTATCTCGGGTGGGGGTACTGGAATTCTGACTTCAAAAAACACCTTAGGGAATGGAATGTTTGTGGCTTTCATAATGGTTAGCAACTGCAAAATGCAAAACAACACCTGTGGAATAGTTTTGAAGTATTTTATAAGTAAATAATTATCTATATCTAAAAGCAATGACATAGTGATAGTCAGGTAATAAAGCTAATGCATTTAAAGAAGATAACATTCAGAAGACAAGGAATGTAGAGATACTTGTCGGTAAGGCTTAATACAGCTCCCAGAAAAGTTTATTCTTACATGTCAATCTTTGCAAGAATTCCTCAGAAACTAGGCAAACAGCATGTGATTTCAGGCAGCTTCATTCCTTAAGCAGTTGAGAGGTTTATTTGAGGTCTATTTATTTGGCAGATTGATTTTAACCACAAGATATTTCTTTGGGTTTGAAAACTTATGTTTCATTTTCTGGTTTATGCTACACAGAGGGGATAATAATAACAGAGTACAGAGAACAGAATTTAAAAATCAAGAGATTTGGTTTTTTGTCATCTTATAAAATTATTTTTTTAATTGCTGGCATACTATATTTAAAGCATTGTTACAACAAGTGGGGAGGCTGTGGAGAGAATGACACAGGTTGAAAGCATGGCCTCTGGGCTCTAAGAGTCTCACGGCCTACGGGGACAATCAGGAGGGCACACGTCAGCTGCGAGTCATCGAAACAGGAACGCAGAGCAAGGACTCAGCACAGAGAAAGCTGGTTTTCTTCACTTGAAGAGTGCCTAAATTTTTTTCTGTATTCTTGTAAACATTTCAGTCTGCCCCATCAGCTGGCAGACGGAGCTTAGCAAAGAGAAACCTGATGATTAGCGCAACCACCAAATTTTCTAACGCATGCTCTTTGGGGGCCTTCTGACCCTGGAGAATATACCCCAAGGACCTTATAATATATTCATTCCAGCAAATAAGTGCCTCCCAAGGGTCCAAATTTACTGCTAGAATTCGGACATCTCAATATGATTACATAGCTATGAAAAATCTCTGTCATTCACATTCTTACGGGGGAAGGTAGATTTTGCTGGTTAGAAACTTCCTCGCACATTTTCTCCACAATACAGAACTTAACTCGTATGCTTGTTGGTAACTCAAGATCTCAGGAATGAAATGACTCAACTGTGTCATAGCAAAACAATCCCTCTCCCTCTGCACCCCTTGCTTCTCTCTCAACACATTTCTCTCTCTCTCTCTCTCTCTCTCTGTCAAACCAAACATGTTTCTAGCTGTTGAAGACAGTGAATATCCAAATTAAAAATAGTGAGCCCACTAAATAATCTTAAGAGAAAGGATGAGAGAGGGAAGAAAACAGTGACAGAGAGGTTGGCAGAGGGAAGGCTGAGTAGTGGGCACCTATTTAAAATCTCCCAAATTTCTTCACTTGACGAGATACCAGGGTCAATGGCGAGGATGAGTTTCTGGGTTGGTTAGTTGGGACAATCCTTGAAGTGGCTTCTGTTCACTTATTACTGTGAAGAGGATCATTTAGAGAGGATGGATAAATTTATTAGGCTACATATTTACATTTGGATTTCCCTGAGTTTGGTAGCAAGTAAAAGGAAGCAAATAGGTATGGACCTGTGGAATGGACATGTAAATATATGGAGAAAAAGATTCTTCATGGAAATCTGGAGAGAAACATTTAAAGAGTGGACATAAAAGGAAAAGAGTGTAAGATAGAATAATAAAGTAAGATTTAGAATACAATACCAGAATGATAGGAGAACCAGGGACGTGCTTTTCAAGAAATTCAAGAGAAAATATTTTCCAGAAGTAGGAAATATCCAGTGGAGAGAGATGCTGTGGAGAAATTAAGGAAAATCAAGACTAGCCTGCTCATTGACTTTGCAGTTAGGGGGACCCCAGAGACTCAGTGAGACACGTTCTCAGAGAGTCTTGATAAGATCAAGCTAAATTGCAATGAGCTGAGTAGTGATGGCTAATAAAGAAGTGACGACAGGAGGTAGATTACTCTTCTAATTAATTTGTCTGTGAATGGAAGGGCGAGTAAACACAGGAATAGAGAAAAGCAGAGGTTGTGTATGTGTGTGGAGGTGATGGATAGAATACAATTCTTGAAGTTTTAACAAAAGTAGACTGAAACAACACTTTAGGTTTATAAGTTTCCATAAAAAGTACTAACATATACAACTGGGGAGAGAAAGATGTTTATCACTCTACTTAACTGATATTAAATATCTATTTCTTATTTCTCTATGACTAAAATCATAGAAGTCTGTGAAAACCAAATCTAAATCTTTCATTGCTAATTTGAAATTCCTCACAATGCTAGTGAGGAGGAATTCCCGTTTAATCATAATAGTTAAATTTTGAGAACTGCATAATCACATGTTATGAATGGTCTCCAATAGTATTTTGTAGTATCGTGTGTGTGTGTGTGTGTGTGTGTGTGTGTGTGTGCTCCCCTGATGCATAAATCCTTTTGCCTTTTGAACACAGCAGATTGTACTCCATCGTCTCTGCTTCAATGTCCTGAGTTCTGATTACACAGCCACAGCATGCAAGGACAGAAAGGACCCCCTGTGCTGTGTAAAGCCAGGAAATGTGAGCCTTAAAGATCATCTGAATCAGGCAAACATACAGGCATTCTTTTCCATTTCATTGACATGTATGTTCTCATAGTAAATGCTCAATTACTGTGATTTTTATGGAAGACAATCCTAATAGATCTATGAAATACAGAATTATTTGAAAAAATATTCTATTCAGCATTAATTTTTTGGAAAATAAAATGGTGATACAGATACACTTAAGTTTATATGGGAAGATTTTAATCCATGCAAAGTTTTTATTACTTTTTCTTCTCTGGAGATACCTAAAACAACTTATAGATATACATGTATTTTATTCTATTATCTAGTTTTGCTCTACTTTATCAGTGTTTCTCAGTATCCATACCATCTTCCAAATTCTCTCTACTGATTTGAAACTTCATCTGGAGTGTACAAATGCTATCTGCTCTTTCAAAAATGAATTAAGTCTAGTAACTGCCATGTCTCCATGCTTCACAGACCAGTAAGGATGCAGAGCAGAGCGCCCTTTGTGAAACAATTGCTCTCTGATGTTAAAAACTTCTTTGGAAATGTTTTTGCTTTCTTTTTCTCAGTAGCCAGGCATTACTTGTCCCTGGCTTTCCCTGTGTCACTGTAATAACAACGCTCATCCTTGTGCTATATGGACCTACCCAGACCAATAAAAGGAAATATTTAAAATTGAATACAACACTTAGGGCTTTTACGGTTAAGAGTCACACATCTGTCGAAAGCAAAACCAATACTTTTATTCTAACACTTGATCTCAAGGTACAAGCTCTGATGTCCTTTATAATGCCAAGAAAGCAACTGGCACTCACTGCTCCACGTCTAAATGAGAGCAGTGCTGAACACAGAGGGGCACACGCGGAGTACGGTAGGCCTGGATTCAAATTCACTTACCGTGTGCTGGGACAATTTTCTTACCCTCTCTAAACTGCCACGTCATCGTTTTTTCCTGAATTATTCCAACAACTCCTTCAAGGATCTCTTTGCCTACCTACCTAGCACGTTCTCTACACAATAACCCGAATAATCCTTACAAACATGTAAGCTCAGCCCTCCACTCAAAGGCGCACACGAGGCTCCAAGTCCCCGTATCCCTTTCATCGCTGACCTTGTCTGCTACTCCTCTCTCCCACGTTCATTCCACTTCAGACACAGTGACTTCCAGGAGGGTCTTCAAATATCAGACAAGTTCCCACCTTAAAGCTTTTGTATTGGTGATTCCTCTGTCTACCATGATGTCCATGATTTCATCCCCTCACCCCATTAAGCTTTTTCTCAAGTCACCTATTCCGTGAAACCAAGCCTAACGACACCGTAGAAGGTTGTAGCTCCCTCTCCACTCCTGTCGTCTCTTTTCTGCCACCTATTTTCCATAGCCCTGATCACCTTTTAATTCAATAATATAAATTAGTCATTTTAACTCTGTTTGTTGTATTTCTCTTTACAATAAAATGTAAACCACACAAAAGTGGGCATGTTTGAGTCTTTTGTTCACTTTTGTACCGCAGTGCCTAATACAAGGACTGGCATACCTGAGCATTCGATAATTATTTGATGAATGAGTGAGAGAACAGGAGTTTTCCTAACTACAAAAATTCAGAAAACAGTCATTTTTATCAGAAAAAAAAGAATATCATTAAAATAGGCTATAGTTAGCCCAGCAATAGGCACACAGTGGGTTGTGATGGTGACCATTTGCGCTGCTGCTATCAACGCTATTGTCACCAATGGAAAATTCATAGGTAATGTTTGAGAAAATGAACCGGGCAAGCTGCGAACTGATGCACATACACATGTGCAAATACTTATACACACTCCACACCGTCTCACACAATCTTGAAAGACATGATGAAGCTTGATTTTAAAGTGATGTGATTCCTTCTGATATTTTGCCAGACCCTAGCAAACAGAAGATCACTTAATGATTAACTACCTGTGAAACAGTAACTCTGAAAAAGACATCAGGCAGAATGTCACATGAGGAAGCAGTGCTATGAACAGAACTAAACTCCAAAATCAGAAGCATTTCAAGACATCTCTCTCTCGCTCTCTCATAACTGACAGCATCAGTAAGACATTTTGATATATCTAAGAGGGCAACGCATTTTAGAAAAGCTAGATTCTTCCTTCAGAAGCATCTTACAGAGTACCAGTGCAAATTTTTTTCAGGATGCATTTCTTACATCTCCATTCATTCATTTCTTGGTTCATCCATTATAATATTCCTGAATGTTTTTCCTTTTATTGAGATTATAGTCATTGATGTATCTTGCTGCTTCACAAAAATGTATGTGTATTGTAAGAGAAAGTACGATTAAGTTGTATGAGAGATAACCATGTCTTTTTAGTTATTATTTAAACTATGCAAGCATTGAATTATTCAATCCAAAAGAAATTATTTTTACTTTCATTTAAGTGTAGAAAATCCACTAATAACACAGAATAAAGTTTTCAGTGAGTTAATTACTTGAATGAGGATCATCCATATCTAATATTGGAAGCAGATAGCTGAAGTTCTTAAGTCATAAAATAAAATAAATTTTATTCTTTATGCATGTGAATTAGCTTGGAGTATCTAGGGTTAAGTATCGGGATGCATCACAATGGAATGAAATACCGCACAGAACATGCTAGCAGAACAGCTCATTCTCACATGCAATACAGTATTTACACACTCGAATCTTTAATGTTTTTGTCACTGTTTCCTAGTTCCAGATCTTCTCTAAAATGGAAAGATAATTTTCTTTTGTTTCATCTTTGGTTGAGTTTAAATCTTCCTCTACCATATTTATTACATTCACAATTAGTATTCGCAACAATTTTTGTGACATTTAAAGGCTTTTAAGTTTGCTTTAACTCAACTGAAAAGGAAAATGTAGTCATTAATTATAGTATAAGTCCAAATATTTTACACAGATTTCCTTTAAGTGTAATCTCTTCTTTTGCTCTATGTGAGATCTGAATGATAAATAAAAATTTGTATTCACAAGCAATTTTAAGCTGAGTACCAGATGGAATTTTGGATCTCAGTGACTCTCAGGATAGTTTTTATAACGAGTTTATTTTTTAAATTGTGTCAGAAAATGTTCTAATATAGAATATTAATTAGCTTTAATATAGATTTAATACATACAGATACAAAGGAAACAAACACAAACGTACTGCACATGTTTCTTTCATTTTTGCACATAGGACTTTTGGAATTATTGGGTAAAGATATAAAAAGAGAGAGTGACTTTTAAAAAAAATACTGGGGTGATGTCAGCAAGAAGGTAGAATAAGAAGTCTCAACTCCTCTGTGCCTGATAAACACCCCAATTCAATAATAATTCGTAACCAAACAACCTTGTGAGAAACCCGGAAACTGCACCCTGGGGTAGTGCAAAACCAGCCACATCAGAACCAGTCTGGAAATTCGAGCTCTCCTCCCGCCACAATCCCCACGTCCAGCACAGTGCCCTACCATCAGTACAACCCCCACCCTCAGAGCTTCTGGGGAGGGCCGTGTGTCCAATGCCCCAACTCTTCCCGGGGCCACCAGGAAGACGGACTTCTGTCTAGCTCTAGCCTGCTCGTCACGCTGAGAGGACATGGAATACTGCAGCCACCTGTGGTCAGTGTGAGGACAGAGGCTTGGGCTGTGGCAGTCCACATGAACGTGCCCTCCGAGGAGGCACAGAACTGGCAGTGAAAAAACCCCACCTTGGAGCTAGTCTCTTCGTGACAGTGGGAACAGTCAGTGTTAGGTAGAAATGGAGGAGGGGGGCAGGGGGATGCCAAACCCTAGGAACTAAGACTCCTCGATGATTGTAATGAATAACCTGAGCTTAATGCACATGGGGGTGCCCACAATTTATTCAATCTGCAAACTGGTACCCCGAATCACCCTTTACATGAAGAGCCCTGCCTCACTGCCAGGCCTAAAGTTCCCGATTGCTCAAATTGGATAGGACTCAGAATATTCCTCACCGAAAAGTAATAGTACTGTCAAAGACATTTCGCTTCTGTGCTCCTGTAACCAGGCTAACATCAGGGGTCCAGGGAGGTGATTGTAGGGGTTATCAAGGTGAAAACATCTTTTCAAAATCTAAGGGTCAGTCCTCCTTTTAGTAAAGAGATTGCTCAGGAAAGCAAATCGTGCTTCATCGTATGCAGAGTTTGAGCAAATCTGCATTCTGGTGGGTGTACTGGTGGGAATGGCATAAACGATTGGAAGGGCAGACGCACAGGCTTCATTCCTTCTTATCGAAACTGAGCAAAGCAAATTAAAAAAAAAACCGTCTTCAGCCTTAGACTTCAAGCAAGTCCTTCTTGGACCACCATGCCAAAGGTGCTATGCGCCAAACTGAAGGAGGAGCCCAAGGTGGGCCGCGTTCTGTTTTGGATTTGGTTTTCATCAAAGTCAGTCAAGTCAACGAGACGAGCGGAGCGGTAAGCACTTTCCTGCATGGTTCAATATTTATCTACTGACTCCACAGAAGATAAAGACATCTCACAAAGTATAGGACAGGAGATAATTCCCTTCTTAGTAAGGGTTTTAACTGGGGGGCACAGAAACTAATTCTTATGGGCATTTGCCAAGCAGGTAGAAAAATAAGCCCACGTAAGACAATGTCATTGCCAAACCAGAGTCACTATTTCTATTACACTAAATGAAGGCATCATAAGCATACGACATTAAGGAACTGTGCATGGCATAGGGGATTATATTTTATTTTATTTTTTTAAATTCATTTTTATTGTTAGACTTATTGGGGTGACATCTGTTAGCAAGGATTACATAGGTCTCAGGCATACAATTCTACAGTGCATTGTCACCTTGTTATATAATAAGATCACCACCTAATGTGACTTCTCTTTCCATCACCTTCTATTTATCTCCCCCCTCCACCCCCGGGATTATGTTTTAAATTAGAAATAATAAAGAAAAACAATACAAAATAAAAATACCCAATTACTTATACTTTAATTCTATAATACTTCATTAGCAACAGAAAACCTGTTTCTTTTGTTTTTGTTTGTTCTTATGAAGTCTGACTTTTTCAAGTCAGATCTTATATTTTATGCTATTCATAAAATACTTGAATCTTATATCTGGTGATGGCAATGTTTAATTTAAGACTTAAAATTTAAAAGTAAGCTCTTTATGTAATAGAGTTATTGAAGACTTGGGATAAAACCCAGCACAATGTATTTTTTAGGTTATTTTTAGCATCCTGGTTAATTCATGAGTCCTTTCGTGTTCTTCACAGTAAATATCATTTGTAATGTTTCATTTACCGAATCAATATTTATTGAGAAAGGCAAACTGATCAATGTTATTTCATTATTTCATAAACTGTTTCTGAAATTCAGATTTCAACCCCATGCTTACATAATGTAGTTCAGATGATTCACCCATTTACCAAATCAATGTTGAGCACATGTTTTGTGCCAAACATAATTCTAGTCAGACGTTGAAGGTATCATACAAAGATGAAAAAGTTCTTGCTCTCATAGAACTTAAATTCTAATATAGAAACAAAGATGAGAAATGTGGCTGATAAAGGACAACATTTTTAAGGAGGTAATTATTGGGCTGATGAATGAATGACAAAGAAGAGCTAATTATATGAATAGTTAAGAGACAGGATTCCAGGCTGAGGAAATGCTATATTTGTTTCTGGATACATTGTTAAAATAGAAAAATATAAAAACTTCATAATGAATTTCTCAATTTACAGCAACACCAGGAAAGACTGAATCACAGCAGAGAAATATGGAAAGTGTTTATAAATGCTATTATTTCAAACGTAAGACTTCAGTGCAATCTTTTCTGTGAATCAAAGTGTGACTTTCCCTTTAATAACATTATTATGATAAAACCTTAAGACAATTCCCAAATGCTGCTTAAGACATCTAGTACTGGCACACAATCATTTCCCTTACACTCCGTAACAGATAGAACAATATATTGTTGCCATTTTTCTTAAGCAAAGCGTGCTAAGTTTTTACTGGTGTTATTATCAGAAAACCAAAGCTTAAAATTAAGGAATTCTCTTTACTTGTGGTTAATTCATGTCTCCATAGGTAGGTTTTATCTATTTAGCCAAATGAGGCAAAATATAGTTCTAATTGAATTTCAATATTGATCCATAACTTTGTTTTTCTGGAGAAAATAATAAAGTATGTCAAATAAAGTCACTCAATGTTTGCTCTATGTATTTGACAGTAGACACTAAATGCCTAGTGAGCTACCCCTGTTTAATCTGCTAAAAAGTCTTACCTTCAGGTGATAACCCCCCCCACACACACCTTTATATAACATAGAAGGCAATGCAATTCATGTTTTTTAGATATTGTTTATAATTGAATTGAAGTGTTGCCCACCTACAAACTTCTCTGGAATGTGGTATTTTGCCGAGGGTCAAATCAATTTATCCTACTGATTGCTGGCCACTGAGGAAGACTTACAGAAAGACTTAGAACTGGTAAATTGCACTAATTGAGGAAAATGTAATGGTCCTAGGAGTAACATCACTTCTAGAAAAGTAAAACAAGTGTTTTACAAGTGGAAAAGAATTTCCATGTGAAAAATTTTAATGAGTTCCTGTTCAGACATGATATGAACCAGAGGAAGGAAATAATTAGAATCTGAGGGATAAACCTTAAATTGACCACTGTGATGAGGTTTTTTTTTTAAATTATCACATGTAAAAATGTTTACATATATGTAAAGTTTAGAGAATATATATCATAGAATATTATCACCTATTCCTGTGATCCATCAACCAGATATAATCTCCTCCCTATTTAAAGGATAAAATTATTTTATTAATGTGTTTAGTTGGGAGGCAGTGTAACAATTGTTAAGATGCTAGATTCTGGAGTTAGCCACTTGGGCTTAAAATTTTGTTCCTTTATTACTGACTATGTGAGTTTGAGCAAGTTATCTAAATTCTCTATAGCTCATTTTCCGAATCTTAAAATTAGAATTACTATAATAGTACTTACCTCTTAGGGCTGTTAGAAGGAATTAAAAAATTTAAATGTGTAATGCCCTTAAAAGATAACTAATACATAGTATGCACTGATAAATATTAGTTATTATCATCACTATTATAATTAATGAGGATGCCAATCAGGAGTTGGTAGATGTAGGTATCAGTGAATTAGCAATAAGGGAGTGGAGAAAGAGAAAGCAGTTAGTTTCTTTGAGAAGCTGTGATAAAAGGCAACAGAGAATAATTAAAAGGCTGCCTAAGGATCAAATGTCCCAGAAAGGGAGAGGTGTGAGCTGTGCTCAGGGGGAATCACCACGGCAAAGAATATGGAAGGGAGAAAGCTGCACAGAGCAACATGCTGTAGAAAACCAAGTCGGAGGGAGAAATCATACTCACGCAGCAGGAGAGGGGTTCCCCTCTGACACTTCAGGACAGGGATTTTGAATTGTTATAAATCTATTTTAGTAGGGAGGTGAGAGTATGAGGATCTCTCACTTGGTGGTCACATATTGGTTTTTCAGAGAATGACAGACATTTATAAAATGAAATAATAGTTTCGTGTTAAATCTTAGTAAGGAAATAAAAGTTAAGAATTATAGTGAACAGGAATGAAAGAGAGATGACCACAAAAAATTAAAATAGTAATTGTACATTGAGATCACTGCTATGGTTGTAGTTCATTAACTTCAAATAACAACAGTCTGAAAGTTGGATTCTATTCTCTAGGAAAAGGCATTCTTTCTTGTCTAGGATTGGAGGATTGGATTGAAATGTGACTCGGCTTGAGTTTTCATAGAAAGATAGGAAAGAAATATAAGTATCTTAGGAAATTAGGGTGCTTCTTGGTAAAAGGAGTTGAAATGAACAGAAGGAAACAGACAACAGAATAAGAAGGCTGATGATGAATTTAAGGCAATTTGAAGAAACTGGTCATCTAAGTCCTATGTGATGTTGAAATGTGAGTTAAAGTTAATGCCACAATGGGAAGTTGGGTTTGTGTGTTAGGAGAATTCTATAATAAGTATACATTTTGTGGAAGAAGTACCTGGATTGGTAGTGATGAAGATCCAAGTTCTAGTCCCAGACAAAACTGTAAGAAGTTATTGTGTAGAAGACGATAATTACCAGGATTAAAAAGAGTGAGGCATTCTTCAGTTTTCTGGTTGTTTTCTTGTTATTTCTAATTATAAGAATAATGCACAATTAGGCTTTTTTCCCCTAAAAATGTAAATGATGCAGAAGTTTAAAGAGAAAAATGTGAATGCCACCATTCATTCCATCTATCCCACCAATAGTCTTTCCAGAGATAACTACTGTTAACAATTTTATAAATACGTCCTTAGCGGGACGGTACTGTTTTTGTGCTCCTACAACTTACTATTTTTTCTTAACAATTAGAATGCACTGGGCTACTTCATGTTTTTAAAACTTTTATAGAGTATCTCATGTGGACCATAATTTAATATTTCACTGCTTTTCTAATTAGATCACTCCATATTCAGTTAGTGAAACAGTAACACTCTGCAACCAACTGCTGAGACTAACGTGTCTCTCGGTCTGCCCTCCAAATTCCTTGTTAGGTTTAGTCTCAGTTACTCAAATTTTGTTTGTAATAGTGAATTTCATTTATTTTATTCATCTTCTTTCCTGGTGATGAAAGGAGAATTGAATTTGGGTGGTTATCAGTAAATAAAAAAGCTAATTATTTTTATCGAGATAAAATATTCATAACATAAAATTTACTGGTATGACCATTTTCAAGGGTACATTTCTGTGACGTTAAGTACATTCATATTATTAAATAACCATCATCATCATCTATTGTTAGTTTTTCATCTTCCCCAAATGAAACTATTTCCATTAAACAAGAACTCCCCATTGCCCCCTCCTCCCAGCCCGTGACAATCAGCGTTCTCCTTCCTGTCTCTATGAACTTGATTATCCTAAGTACCACTCACAAACGGTATCCTATGATGTATGTTCTGGGACTGGCTTATTTTACCTAGCGTAATGTCTTCAAGGTTTAACCACATTACAGCATGTGTCAGAATTCAGTTCCTTTTCCAGGATAAATAATTTTCCATTGTTCTATACGGCATTTTCTTTATTCATTCGCCATCAGTAGATACTTGTGTTGCTTCTACGTTTTGGCCCTTGTGAATAAGGCTGCTATGAACATGGGTGTACAGATATCTGTTCAAATCTTTGATTTCAACTATTTTAGTTACATACCCAGAAGTGGAATTGGTGGATCACATGGTAATATGGTCATTCTAAGTTTTAGTTTTTGAGGAATCACTATGCCATTTTCACAGTGTCCGCACCATTCTACATGTCCAACAGTGATGAACAAGGGTTCCAATTTCTCAACATGCTCTACAACACTTGATATTTTCTGAGCTCTGGTTTGGTTTATTTTATAATAACCTTTCTAATGTATTTGGTTTATTTTATAATAACCTTCCTAATGTGGTATCCCATTGTGGTTTTGATTTGCATCCCTGTAATTATCAGTGATGTTGAGAATCTTTTCACGTGCTTATTAGCTATTTGTTTATCTTCTTTGGAGAAATGTCTGTTTAGGTCCTTGGCCCATTTTTGATTGTCTTGTTTGTTTTTGTTGTTGTTGAGTGGTAGGATTTCTTTATATATTCTAGGTATCAATCTCTGAAACCTGTAGGGGAGAATGCTTCCTTGCTTCTCCTTAGCTTGTGGTGGGGGCGACAAATTGTTGGTATTCCTTGGTTCATGCATGTACCATTTAAATCTCTGCTTCAACTTTACACAGAATTTCCCTGTGTATTTCTGTCTTCACATGGCCATCTTGTTATCCAGATACCAGTCATATTGGATTAAGAGCCCAGCCTACTCCAATAGGACCTAATCTTAACTAGTGGCATCAACAACAACCCTATTTCCAAATAAGATCACATTCTAAAGTACTGGCATTACGACTTCAACATAGCTTTTTTGAGGAAGACACTATTCAACCTATTACATAAAGGAAATGTGGAGAGAAGATACTATACTAGTAGATCATAATCTTTCCTGTTGTCCTAATGAGACCTAAGGAAACACAGAATTATTGACTGTGCTTCTCCTTCTTCTTTATTTATTTTTGTAATTAAAGGCAGGCTTCAATTTTTGAAGAAGTAGAGAGAAAGTACATGGCAAAATAACCAACTCTTTATAAAATAAGATGTGATATTTGACCAATAATCTAGTAATAAAATGAAAATGTATTATATTTATTAAAATATGGATTATGAAAATAGCATTTCTCATACTTTATTTATTCTGATATGCTCCATGTTATAAACCAATATGTACTTATTAGTTTATAATTTATAATCTCTCAAGGGTAATAGATTATTTAATTAGGAATGGTTCCGCATTAGATTCATTAAGGCAATTAGGCTAATATGACACAAAAAATAAATTGATTAATCATCAAATTTTCTTGTGAAGCTAATAATTTAACTCACTTTTATTTTCCCAGTTTGGGATGCAATTGTCTTACCTTTCTTCTGCTGAGAAAGGTTTCTTTTTTATAAGAAGATATTTTAAAGTTTGATCTGAGAAGCTTTAAAAAAACAGTTGTGCCTTGTCAAATATTAAGAAAAGATGAGAAGTGATTTTAAGGCTGTAACACCAGTGACAATGAGCTGTGAAAGGTTTTATTTGTATAATAGAACTAATTCAAGAAGTAACTATGGAAAAGTTGAAACCCCATGAGTTTATAAAGTATACTGCTGTAATTATCTCTGCTTTTTCCTTCTTTCACAGACACGAAATCACTTCAAACAAAACTATTGAAAAAAGAGACAAAGCCCTCACATATAATACCCTCAAACCCAGAAAAAAATCAGTTACATTAACGAATATAAAATAAAGTCTAATGAAATGAATGACAATGAGTTGTGTGAGCATAATTTCCACTTTTTCCATCTTTGAGGAAAATATCTTAATACTCATTTTTAAAATAATAATCTAAAAATAAAACAAGCCTTTACAGTGGTAACTTGCATTGTTAGTAAATTGCAGATTTTTGTTCCCACACATGAAAGTTATTTCTGCTTCTTCTATAGGAAAAAAACAACTGGCTTATTTCATTTATATAATGTAATACAACATGTGTTTCCAATATTTTGCTTGTAATCATTCAAAAGTTAACTTTTGAGAGTAACTGAAGTAGTCTTTTAATAACACTCTGTTTCAATATCATCACCAATAACTCTTACAACATAGCTATTTGTCAAGTTACTTAAAGAAATAAGAACACTTCCTACAAGTAAAACAAATAATATGGAGTTAAAGAGGATGATAATTGATAATTACACAATAATTACACACACACACACACACACACACACACACTCACACTGTATTAAGTTTATTGACCAATAATGTACATGTAGTGATACTCACTCAATGCACAATGTTATGCTTTGAAATCATAGGCATTTTCATATTTATCACCATAATCAAGATATAAAAAGGGTCCGTTACCCAAAAAGATCTCCTCATACTATCATTTTGCCGTCAGTCTCTCCTGCTTTGTCTAGCCCCATGCCACCACTGTTGGGAGCCATGCAGGCTGGCTTTAGGGAAGCAAAACTTGTTTTACTTCTGCAATCTGGAGGGTGTATAATGCTCACTGAGGAATCTGGTTGATAAGGCCAGTTCCTTGGGAGACTCTAAAGAAAGAAGACTATGTGGGTACTTGGAAGAATTGCCTTGGGGAACTGACCCCCTCTCGTTTACTCTGACCTTCAAGTTAACTGGCAGAGAGTCAGGGATGGTTTATGATTTGTCCTTGAGTAAGATAATGCATATTTGTTTCTGCTGTGCTGCACTGCGCTGTGGGGATATATTGGGGAGAAAAAATAAACTCGGGGCTGCTTGCTAAGAATGCTTCCAGTCCTCCCGGACCCTCTTTGTCTCTTTCTCTCTTTGTTTCCTTAAACCTCGCCCCCCACTTCAGGTGCTGTTCTCTGGAACACCGAGGCAGGACCCCGGCACACCACTAATGAGTTCCCTAACTATATACATTTGCCTTTTCTAGAATGTCATACAAATGGAATTATATAGAACGTCGCTCTTGGAGTAAGGCTTAATTTGAGATTCATCCATCCTGCAGCACATTGCTATGGTTCCTTCCTTTACATTGCCGAGTAGTATTCTATTCCAGGCTTATCCCAGAGTTTATTTACCTACTTTGCAGATGAAAAACATTTGTATTGTCTCCATTTTGGGGTCATTAGGAATAAAATTACTTATAAAAATTCATATACAGGTTTTTGCATGAACATAGCTTTCTATTATATGAATGGTATAGCTGGGTAGTATAAATGTATGTTTAATTTTATAAGAAATTGTCAATCTGTTTTCCAAAGTGGCTGTGCCACCAGGGATATAGGAGACTCCCAGCTGGTCCATGTTCTGAGCTAGAATTTGTAATTGCCATTTTAATTTAGCTTCTTCTTCTTTTTTTTTCTTTTTGCCATTCTACTAAGTTTATAGGCTATACTTTTTAAAAAATAAAACTAACGAAAAGAAATTAATCATTAAAATAGAAGTATTTAGTTGGGCATAAAGAATAATATCCAGAAAAGTAACTGTCTTCTGTTCTTCCAAAAATAAAGCTAGTCCTCTCTAGAATAAATGAATAGATACTTTCATTATTCATAGTAAAGTAGCAGTTCAAGATATTTTATCATTATATGAGCTGACAAATTTTGTCATCAGGATATCAGAACAGATCATAACATCTAGGTCAGTGGGTAACTTCATAGCTATCTAAATGTCATGTCAGAAATAGGACCCCTGCCTAGAACTATATTTTCTCTTTTTCAAGTGGGTATATTTAATGAAAATCATATTTTTTTCTAAATTAAATTTTCATAGGCAAATTTAATAGAATTGAATTGAAAAGAAGTTCATTTATTTTTTAAGCATAACATTTGGATCAAAAACTGAATAGTTTTACACTTTTTTATAGTAAGGTTGAAATTATAAACAAAACTGTTACAAGTTTCAAACTTCAATGTTGAGTCAACAAAGTCTTTCTAGAAATTAAAAGTAAAAATTCTCTGATCTACAACTGTTTCTAATAGCAACTAATAAGCAGAGGGCAACATTTCTGAAGACTACTGTCTAATTCTAATTTTAGGCAAAGTTTTATCATCTTAATGTCATCAGTAATGGAGTCACTCCTATATCATAATTTTATCCATTTAGCAGATATGCCATGAACGCAGCACTCATAGAGGTAACGTCAGCAATTAAAAGTTGGCAAACTACTATCTCAAGGTTATTCAGGAAATTCAGGAATCTGGCACTTTGTAAAAGCTTCCTTTCCAATCTGATGATTCTATTTTCCTAATGTTTAGCTTTTGATTATATGCATAATAACTAGTTAATTAATCAAAGAAAAAATATATAAATAGAGCACCATAATTGGGAAACATAGTTGATAAAGAATGTCAGATTTATTAGTTGCTCTTCTTGGGATTCATTTCTATGTGAGTTTTTCACTATATTATGTAGTAATTTTTGAGACAATAATAACAATAACAAAAATAATAATAGAACCTGATGAACTTTTAAGTGTAGCTCTATTTGTTTCTTTGTTTAATTTCTACATCACTAAAAAAGGTTCACTGTATGTAAAATATTATTTTAAAGAATTATAAGTAATTAATTTTATTAATTTGTTTAAAATGATTTTATAGAACTATTAAAATATATTTATCACTTAAGACTATTCTTCAATTTTAAGTTATATTCACACCCTGTCTATGCAAAAGGTTGCAAAGAAATGGATTTTCTCACTCTACTTTATATTCTTTTTTATATTGCATGATCATAAATATAAAACTATATCAGCATTATTGAAATCATCAGAAAAATGTTTTCTTGAACATTACTGAATAGATTGTTCATGCAAAAATAGAAATGGTTAAGGTCTAAAAAGAGAAATTGACCTTGCATTAATAAATTTTAACTCATTTATCTTATAGTTACAGAATTTGTGGTTGGAGAGGCTAAACTAGTAAACTGAGAGTGCACATTCATTGGGTTATAGAATAATCAACACAGTTTTAAGCTAGATCTCTAACCTGAAAACTGCTCTGCCATCATACAGCTATACAACTTAGGGTGAGTTACTTAAATCATATATCTCATCCTAAAAATACAGATTCTTTTGAATGTAAACTTAGGCATTATTATTAACTATGCCAGAACAATAGGCAGAGACCAAGACTACTCTAGGAAAACAGGGAATTAATGGTCACCTCTCTTCTCAGCTTCATTTTCTTCATCTGGTATGGTCACTATCTATGGGTTTGTCTAGTCAAAACCAATGTTGAAAATAAAGGCTACTGCTAGAGGCTGTAACTACTTCAGAACTTGTGCTTTCCATGGTGGATATTACAGGGCTGGGAAATGTTAAGATAAAAAACGGATTATTTACTTATGGAATCTATGCTACCAGGATGAAACAGAAATGTTTGGTGTCGGATGGCCAGTCTGAAAGCTCAGAGGTGGCTTTCAGTCAGGTACATAGCTCTTTTCTGCCAGTAGCAGTAGACAAATGAAGGTCATGACCAGAACATCACAAACCTAGACGAACTGAGGAATCAGAAAGTTCTGATACCATACAATTAGTGTGCTATTTAAGAAATTGCAACAGGGATAACAGAGCAGGCCAGAGTAATTATGAAAAATTAATAGAAAGTCTGATTCTTCCAACTATTCACCCATATCTCCTGCTTAATGGCATCTCAGTTGAATTGGTTCTGACCCTTATTGTGGGCTTTGTAAAAGGAATTTATGAAGAAATATGTATGTGTTCTTCCTGTTACCATTCTCTGTTACTTATTTCTGAATAAAGTTGCACTATGAACTTATGATGCCTGTGGTGAGGGTTGAGGGTGAACCACCATGCTTTTAGCTAGGCGGGGGGACAGTAACCATAGACATTGTCTGGGAAGATGGAGTGACATCTTCCAGCAATGAGTTTATACCAGGTCTGGCACAAAAAAACGCTCCGCCCCTTTTTTTGTGAGCTGGTAATCTATACCAAATCTGTACACAAAGGTCACTAAGGTTACTAAGACAACATGTCCATTTACACTGTACTATTTTAAAAAGGACATTATTCTGCTGGACCCTGTATGCCTTTGAAGACAAAGATTACCTGGTGTGTCTATCACAGCTCATCTCCAAATGACTGCCTATGGCAACTTCAGAGATCTTTTTTACAGCTGGTATAGTAGCCCTGGCAGAGGGACAGAGCCTGGCAGGTGATCTGCTGAGATAGCTTTTGCACAAGATTGTTATCAGGGGGCTGTCCTCAAATGCCAACCATTCCGTATGCCATTCATGACAGTCACCATGAACTTTGTTCATGCACGCTCACAGCCCCTTTTCTCTCTTGTTTAAATGACAGGAGTGTCTCTGATCCTCCTAAGACTCAGATGTAGACTTGTGTTGAGTAAGCTTTCAACTGTGTGTCTTCCAGGTCTCTTCTCTCTCCCACATCGTTCATTTATCTCTGCTAGTTGGAAAGTACCCATTGGTAAACAACTATAACCTGGTCTAGTGTCCCTTACTATTTCAAACAGATAGACATGTTTCTCTTAACCCTAAATCCCCTTGCCATCTCTGCTGCCCTTCGCTGTACCATTTCTCTGAAGGTTTGTTTGCAGATGGCATCTTCATTCTTCGACACCCTTGATCATTTTTCACCTAAACAACTGGAACATTCTCCTTGTTTTTTCTTTACTATCCCAAATTTCTTTTCGAGTAACCAGCCAGTGATCTAAATATTTTTAATTACACTATTGCTCCCACTAAGCTTTCAATGGACCTCAAGCTTCTTTGTGATTGCAACCTGCTTTCTCCATCACTGTCTCCTTTTCTCATAATCCCCAGACACACTGATATTTTTCCCCCTAAAACATGCCAAACTTGTTCTAGTGTAATAAAGTTGCACTTGCTATTTCTTCTACGTAATATTTCTCTTTTAAATACCTAAGTGGGGCAGCGGTGAGTTTTTGAAGTGATACAGTTTTTCAATATCCTTGACAGCAAATCACGTAAGAGCCATCTAAATTGACCTTCCTTTGAGGCCAGCCCAGCTCTCTTTCACCCTCAAAAACACACTACTTCTTGAACCTCATAACACATTTACAACCTCTTGATAACTCAATGAAACATGTTGGCTCCATATTAATTTATGGTTTCCCAACAGGTGAGTCCTTACTGAAACCACATTCCTCTTCCATTCCCCTCAGCAACTAATCCAACCCTCCAGCTCTTCATGTTTTCTCTGCAACACTTCTCCCACTTCCTTCTAGATATCGTTGTCTGCTGCCTCACTGAGAAAGCTGAGGCCTTCAGGAACGACACTGTCAACACCTCATTTGACATTTATACATCCCATGTTCACCTCCTCTCCGCTGGCTTCGGGTCATGAGAAGTCTCTCCTTCCTTGTCAAGGTCACCTATTCCTGTCTCCCAAGACTTCATTCTACCCATTTTACCCTTTTTGTCTTCTTTTTATCACCAGCCTTCCTCTCCTTGTCCTATACACTAAATAAGAAACGTTCCCACCCTACAGAAAAGTCCTCCAAGGACTCTTACACCCATTCACTGCCCTTCCTTCTCAGCTTTCATGACCATAAGAGTTGTCCCCAGTCACACTCTTTACGTCTCTCCTCCTGTTTGATCTATTTCACAACTTGACTTTAATTCTCACCACCCAGTACAAATGTTAACAATTCTCCTACTTGCCAATCCAAGGGAGACTTCAGTTCTTACAATGGGCTAATTCTCTACCTCCATTTGATATAGTTTAGTACTTTACTTTTTCTTCTTTGAGACTCCCCTCCCCCCAAAATAAAGATGTATCTTCCTAACTCTTAGCATCACCCTATTTCACTATTCAGACCTCAAATTATACACGTATTTCCTCTGAAAGAACTTTGTTGCTCACTCTAAAGAACCACCCACGTGCAGTTATTCTCTATCATATTAACTGTTTCATTTATTCATGCCATTTAGCAATGTCTGAAATTGTTATGGATTTATCTGTCCACTTTAATAACTTGCCTTTGTCTGTAAAATAAGCTTCAAAGGAAGAGAAGGGAGTGTGGGTAAATTACCATGCTAGGACTCTTAGCTAGGCGGGTGAATAGTAAACATACTTATTGTTCACGATGGTCTCCCAAGTGTTTAAAAAAAGCCTGACATCTTATAGATACCAATAATACTTGTTTGAAGAATCCATTGTTAGTGTAAATGTCAAGTAAATATTACACAATTACATTAAGATGACACTTGAAGAAATCTGGCTAAAGTAGGTATCTTTGGGGGATCTTTTATCCAAAATTAAACAATGGGAAAGAAATATCTTCTAATTTGTTAACAAATTATAAGGGTTATAGGTAAATCAAGTGATTTCTCTCTAAAACTTAGAATACATATTTCACATATATTATAACATGAAATCTCCTAGGAAATCAAAACAAAACTTATCAAAATAATTCAATAAAACAAGGTTACTTTCCCTTGCCATCTAATGTACCATTTTCTTTCACTTTGATGACACACTGTCCATTCTATTTACCTAAACCCAAATAAATTCTTACACTTTGTGAGGTTAAATGTTTTTAGAAAAGACAGACTTCTTTTTTCTAGATGAACAGTGGTACAAATATACTTCCTTGGCTGCAGACTTTTGCAGATTATTTTTTAAATGAATTTTCTAAAGTAATGGAGTAAATGATAAAGTAAAGATAATTAAACCTTCCAAAGTGATTATGGGTCTTTGGAGACATACTAAATGTTGCACTTAGGGCCATCTCATGTGTCTGCAAATGTGCGTTTGATGAAAGGAAGGAGAAACATTTAACTCTCAAGTTGATATGTGAATCAGTGTCAACCCTAACATTTTGGGGGAAGTTAACTGAAATTGAATTCAGTAGGTTGAGTACCGCGGAGGAGTTACAATGCCTGAAGTTAGCTGTTTGGAATTGCACTGAAAACAAAAAAGAAGAAAACTAATGGCTGTTAAATAGCTAGTTTCAAAGGGAGAAGAAACTATATTATCAAACAACAACAACAGCTTTTAACAGAGGATAATTTATAATAAAAAATGTCAGCTTGTTATTTCAAAAGTACTGAGAATGATGAATGAACTATTAGTTGTAAAACATATTTCCATTTTTAAGCACCCAGAGAAAATCATTTGAACCTTTGAACATGGAATTTTTGAAACAGAATTTATTAATTCTAATGCAGACAAATGATTTAATATTCTGCTTTCTCTTGCCATCGAGTGTTGTAATACAAAGTAAAAACATAATGGCATAGGAAGTGATGGAAATAATTCAGTGATCAATAGAGACATGGTTGATTTAAAACTGGGCTATCCATCATATATGTGAAGAAATTAGTACCACAGATGCCAATTAATTGACAAGGAAAATATTGAGCATTTAACTGTTTCATGACAATAAGGGTATTCTTCTCTTGGTAGTTATTGCCTGGAATTAATAATACTGACATTTGATTTACCCAGCAACACTTATATCTCTGGCCCTCTGCACACAGCCCTCTGCATAACGCGGACATGGGCGTGACGCATTAGCTGTCCCCACAGAAGGAAAGGAGCTGATGTTGTGGGATGCTGACGTTTGCTAGAACAGTATCTGGTGGTTGGGTGTTTATGACAGAAAACGTAAATATGTGTATCTAACATTCACCACAAGACAATTTTTAAAACTTCAAATGTTTTTGTTTAACCTTTTTATAGAAGGGGAAGGACAGAGAGGTAACATTAAATGACCTGCCACCATATCCATTGCCTGACAAGACATGGTAGGCCTGTTATCACATTGAATTTTCTCCACAACCTTATGCATTATGTGTTATACCCATCTCACGGTTGATGAAAAGTTCAAAAACCTATGTAATCTGTCTGAAGCCACTCTGCCATTTAACGCCCCAGCCGTGGTTTCTATGTTCTTCCCAAGTGGGAAGTGCACATGCAGTGTTCACGTAATCTGCCGGTGGTCCCGTTCTGGGAGTAGGGGCTGGGGAAAGAAGAACAAGTAGTAACAGGCACAGGACTAGGTCACTATCCAGCGGGACCAGGTGGCAGGCAATCTCAAACTCAACTCAAACGAGCTTAATTACATAATGTTCTAGGAAGTATATTATACAAGGAACTCTGCATTTCAAATCTCCTGTATATAATTTTCCATGACACCTATTGTTAGGCAAAGAGCCTGGTCGCCCACATGAGACACACTTTGTTTCAATAAATTCTTTAAAAATGTCACTCTTTCCAGAAGCTTGCAAGTGGTGCTTCCTTTACCTTCATAACATTGGCAAGAATGGGGGTATTCTGTTTTCTATCGTGTTATGGATACGGCACACAGTCCCCTGATCAGAAACCTTGGTTTCCCAGTCTATAAAATGAGAACAATACCATTGTCAAAGTTCTGGAGGGATACGGGAGTGAACCTGCATAATGTGCTTGGCACGTAGTAGGTGCATAATACATGTTATTTCTTTCTACCTTCCCCGATTACGTCACCTCATGAAGAACACAGCAGATATAAACCTGTAGTCTTTTCAGGCACTGCGCACCCCTGCCGAGTAACAGTCACCCCAGCTTCATAGCCACTTGAGCTCCCTCTGATTGCTAAAACAATATCAACAGATTGAGGAGAATAATCTGGTTGTACTATCTAAATGGGAATTAGTCTGCATTGCAACAAAAACAAGAACTTTTCTTCACAAATAGTTCCATGAAGCTGTAAATAGCATCAGAAGCATTCCATTAAACTAGTTCATGGAATAGCAAACATAAATCACAGAAAACTTAGGCTTCTAGCATAGGCATTCATACCTCCCATTAACAAACCAGGATGAAAATGACTTACAAACCGATTGGTTTGATGCCCTGTTAATTTTTGTTGTTAACACATACAGGGTGCTTGATGTGTAATTTGCTTCATTTTTACCAAACATGTGTTAACTTACTTTAGATGTCCTTATTATGTAAATGGTTAGCCAAGACACTGAAGAGGCAATTTAATACGTTTGTCTTTCTCTTCAAATTCTTTCTCTTTGGAGGATTTTCTAGTTACACTAAGTTTGATGATGGGAAGCTGCTTTTAAATAACCTTATGCTCAATAGAAAACTACTGCTGACTTGGTTACATTGTAACTGAACTAAAAATAAAAAAAGCCTGTTTCTAGCTAAGGTTATAATTCAAATTCAACTTGTGAATCTATCCTTTGGAGATTTGGTGGATTTTATATGCTAATATACTGCCAAGCAGAAGAACTGTAAACATCAGGAAGATCTGAGATGGCAGAGTAAGTAACCACTGAGCCTGTTTTGTCCCATGAACACATTAAAATTACAACTAAATTATAGAACAACCAACCTGCAGAACCAGCTGAAATCTAGCTGAACAGAAGTTTTATAATTAAGAAAACAAAGAAGAGGCCACAGCAAGACTGGTAGGAGAGGCAGAGAAGCGAAAAGGAATAGCTCCAAACCTCCACGTAATGGGTGAGAATCAGGAGGGATAGTTCAGGCACAGAGGCTCCCTCCAGAGGAGCAAGTGACTCCAGCCCCACACCAGGCTCCCCAGTTTAGAGCACTGGTGCTGGGAAGAGGAGCCGCACATCTAGCTGTGAAAAACAGTGGGAATTCCAACCATCCTGGTGAGACAGAAGGCTCTGGGAAAACAAGACATTTTCTTGAAGTGCCTGCACACAGACACAGCCACTTGTGGGCACTCACCTTGTGCTCCAGCAGAGATGGTGATTCAGGGGGCAATGGAGGCATGAGGGGGACAGACTGAAGTGTGTGGCCTTAGAGTAAGGGCTGGATGAAAAGTCACCACTTTTCCCAAGTTGGGTCCTCCTCCTGAGTGGCCAGCTAGCAGGTGCCATCTTTCCTGTGTTCTGCCCTCCCCCAACATGGCCAAATCTAAATATGATTGGTCTGATGAGCTCTGCTCCCTCCACCCTGCCAACTCACTGGGACCCCACTTTACCCAATACCCCCAACACCAGAGGCACTTTCTCTGGTGAGCAGCCAGCCCTGCCCACATTGCAATCTTTCCTAGAAAACTATTAGAGGAGTTCACAGACCCCAGCTGGGCAACTGGCTCAGTGTGCTCTGAGACTATTGCTGAGTAGACCAAGGCAAAGCACTGCCACCAAACCAGAATCTACAGGAACACCCAGCACAGGTGACCAGGGAAACTAGCCAGGGCCCCACAGGGCACCTACCACGTAAGGCTATCTAGCAATACTGGAGGATGTAACAGATCTACCTAATGTACAGAATCAAACACAGAAGGACAGCCAAAATGAGGAAACAAAGAAATACGTCCTAAGTTAAAGGATAGCAGAAAACTCCAGAAAAAGATCTAAATGAGGTGGGAGACAAACAACCTATCAGAGACAGTTCTCAAAACAATGGCTATCAGGGTGCTCGAGAAACTCGGTGAGAATTTCAACAAAGAGATAGCAAGCATAAAGAAGGACATAGAAATCATAAGAAAGAACCAGAGAGAAATTAAGAATACAATAACTGAAATGAAGAATAGAATAGAAGGAATTACCAGACTAGATGAAGCAAAGGCTTGAATCAGTGATTTGGAAGAAAAGGTAGCAGAAAACACCCAGTCAGAACAAGAAGAAAAAGGAATCCAAAAAATAAAAATAAAAAAATGAGGATACTTTAAGATTCCTGGGAAACAACATCAAGCTTAACAATATTCACATTCTATGGGGTACCAGAAGCCGAAGAGAGAGAGCAAGGAATTGAAAACCTATTTAAAGAAATAATGACTGAAAAGTTTCCTAACCTGGTGGGGGAAATAGACACACAAGCCCAGGAAGCACAGATAGTCCCAAAGAAGATGAACCCAAATAGACCCACACCAAGAGACATCATAACTAAAATGGCCAAAGTTAAAGACAAAGAGAGAATCCTAGAAGCAGCAAGAGAGAGGCAACTAGTAACTTACAAGAGAGCACCCATAAAACTGTCAGCTGATTTCTCAACAGAAACTTTGCGGGCCAGAAGGGACAGGCAGAAAATATGAAAATTAAGGATCTAAGAATACAGTATCCATAAGGCTATTATTGAAAATTGAAGGACAGATAAAGAGCTTCCTACATACAGAAAAGCTAAAAGAGTTCATCTCCACCCAGCCAGTATTACAAGAAATGTTAGAGGAACTTCTTTAAAATGAGGGGAGGAGAATTATGAATAATAAAATAACAATAGCTACATATCTATCAATGGTTACTTTCAATTTAAATGAGTTAGGAACTCCAATCAAAAGACATGGAGGGTACTGTACTGAGTGCAGTGTCAGACAGAGAAAGACAGATACAGGTTGACTTTGCTTATAGGTGGAATCTAAAAAAGAAAAGAAACAAATACAACAGGAACAAATTCATAGATACAGAAAACATTTGAGTTGCTATCATATGGAAGGAGGGTTGGGGAGTGGGTGAAATAAGGTGAAGGGATTAAGAAGTCCAGATTGGTTATTACAAAGTAATAGTTATGGGGGTGTAAGGTATAGCATAAGGAATATAGTCAATACTATTTTAATAACTATGAAGGGTGTCAGATGAGTACTAGATATGTTGGGGTGATGGGAGGAGAGCTGGAGGGGTGGCTGAAAAGGGGGAAGGTATCAAGAAATACAAATTTATAGTTACAAAATAGTCATGGGGATGTAAAGTACAGCATAGGGCATACAGTCAATAATACTATTGACTGTATAATAATAACTATGTATGTTGTCAAATAGGTACCAGATGTATTGGAATAACTCTGTAAGTTATATAAATGTCTCTCCACCATGTTGTACATCTGAAACTAATACAATATTGTATGTCAAATGTAATTGAAAAATGAAAAAAAATATTTAAAAAAGAAGAATTGTAGACATCAATAGTATTAGCTACCTGGTATATACTTCCAATTGCTGAGTTATTTTCAATAGCCAAATATCTAACTTTAAGGATTTCGTTATATTGTAAATCTCTAACAATAATATGTAAAAGCAAAATTTCCTTACCAATTTTTTTCCAGTTCTATATGTACATTACAAATATATGCCCAGCGAATCCATTATAGTTCTCATTAGAACTGTGTGTTCTGATGCCGTGAGTGTCTAACCACACTGACACTTACTGACCTGCAACTTCCCCTCTTACTTAGTACATTCCATGGTCCTAATGCCCACTGCTTCCCATGTTTCTCCTTCACAATGATTGCACTATCAATCATTTACTTTCTTCAAATTAGTTTTGCATTTTGTGGTTTCCCTCTTCATTCCATTTGCAATTTGACCTCTTCTTTAGGTTACAACTTGCTTTAAACGTAAAACTGTAGATCCATCAAGTGCACATTTATGCGCACATGCAATGTACACATGGTCAATTTGGTGCTTTGTTTACAATCTTGTAAAAAATGATCATTGAAATATTACCCAATTATTTTTAAGACAAAGTTTATAAAACTAACAAACTCATTGGGAGCTTTCCTGCCCAGAAGCAATTAAGATGACACACGTGTGCACGCGCATACACATGGAACCACACGCCCCAAAATGAAGTTTATTTAGATGTAAAGCAATTTCTTAACCATGTACCTATTCATATACACTACACCACAGAATAACATTACCCCAATAGTTCACACTTCTAATTGCAGTCTCTTAACAAGAAAATCAATTGTTTGAAAACTTAGCCAAATAAAAATAGTCCAGTAGTTCAACCGGTTTTATGAGCAATGAACTGTTTGAAATCAAGAAGGGTGGGAGGTGCATGGTAGGTGAAAGGGTTAATTTTTCCTAACTGAGTTACTTAATGAAAGATAGAAGAGACTCAAGCCTGTGACCATTTATTCCAGGTGCTTTGCCTTTCAATGATAGGTGAGCAGGAGGGTTTCATATTCTCTTGCTTATTGATTGTTTCAACGCAAGTCTTCAACCTGGGCTGTGTTACTATAAGCCAGTTTTATAGACAGCAAGGAAGTAGCACAATCATTTGTAAGGTTGGAGAGTGGCCTCGTTATTTTACTTCTCTCCCACCCTCCAGTGATAATTATTGTGCCTGCAAACTTGTGAGGTATTCAATTATTTGATAATTTATTTAAATAGCCACATGGACTTGAAGAAAATGAACATTAAAGAATGTTAATTGAACTGCAAAAAGGGCTCATGTAAATGTTTATAAAGAATATGCTTTTATTTATGTTTATAAGGGTATGTTTATAAAGAACACATCATGGCAAAAATTTGCAAATTTCTTGGAAGTGAGTAGTATCCCAGACATATAATATGCAAATATACATAGCACATGTTGATGCAATCAAAGTAGTATTAATTTTTCCATCAATTTTATCTTAACATAATTGATATACAATAAAATATTTATAAAGTATAGTTCAATGCCCTTTGGCAAGGTGTACATCTGTATAACCCCCACCATAATTAAGATGTAGAATATCTCACACACTACAGACTGGTGTTCTCGCCTCTCTACAGTCTATCGCTGACTTTAGGCAATCTTGGCTCTGATGTTTTTGTCCCTGTAGATTAGTTTGGGTTATTTTTCCTACTATTTTATTTAAATAGAATCATACTTTATTTGTTTGCTCTTTGCCTTCTTTCCTTTTGATAATGTTTTGAGATATGTACATGTTTTTGCATGTCGCAGTAGCTTGTAACTTCTTATTGCTGAGTACCATACCATTGCATTTATGGGTCATGATTTGTTTATTAATTCACAGTTGATGGATACTTGGTTTGAATTCAAGGCTATTGTGAGAAATAAACTACTGTCAATACCCATCTACCTATTGTTTTCATTTTCTTTAGACAAATAATTACGGATTGAATTGAGTTGCTGAGCCACAGGATAAGTGCATATTATTGTAAAATGACAAAGTGTTTTCTAAAGTGGTGCACGAACTCTCATTTCTACAAAGCAAGTATGAGTGTATCTGTTCTTCAAAATTCACCTTACCAATTAATTTTATCAATTTATTCTATTTTGGCTATGGGAGTAGATCTGTAATGGTGTTTGTGGTTTTAGTTAACATTTTCTCAACGAATAACACTGACAACCTTTTTATGTGCTTATTAACCATTCAAATATATATTCCTCCTAGTGTTTCAATTACTTTTTCAGTTTCTTAATTTTTATATGGTCCATTTTTATTAGTTTTCTTATTTTACATTTGTGCTTCTTGGCCCAATTTAAGAAATAGTTACCAATCTCAAGGTTGCAAATAATTATTTCTTATGCATTTTTCTAGAAATTTTAAGAATTTAGGTTTTAAGTTTAGGTTTACAATTCTATAACATTTCTTAGTAAATTTCTGTATGTTTTGAGGTAAAGGTAGAGGTTCATATTTTTTCCATATTCATGTCAAATTACCTAGCACCATCTATTTAAACATTTTTAATTCTCACTTCTCCCTACTGAATTACCTTTAATGAATAAAAAAGGATCTATTTTAGACTATTTTTTAATTGATCTTTATGTCTTATGATAAAGACATGTCTTGATGACTGTAGCTTTATGTATCTTGAAATAAAGAGTGTAAATTCTCCTACTTTGTTCTTCATTTTTAAAAATGTCTTGATTATTTTAGGTCTTTTGCTCTTCCATATAAGAAGCTTTGTCATTATACACAGCTTTGTCATTATCCACAATATCCTGTTAGAATTTTAATTGAAATTATACTGAACCTATATTCATATATGAGAGAATGTATATCTTATTTATATTGTTTCTTCCAAATCACGTATATAAATTTAGGTACTGTTTAATCCCTATCAGTAATACTTTGTACTTTCACTGTACCAGTCTTGCATATGTTTTATTAAATTTACCTTTAAGTATTAATATTTAATCACTTCTGATGATATTATAAACGATGTATTGTATTTAATCACTTATTTAGTTATTAGAAATATGTAGACATACAATTGATTTTTGTATATTGACATTGCTAAATTCACTTGTTAGTTTTGATAGCTTTCCTTGTATTTCTTCGGATTTTCTATGTACACAATCATGTCATCTGCAAACAATGACAGTTTTTGCTTTTTAATCCACTATTTCTAGCAGTGATATTGAGACTATATGCATTTAACATAAATACTGACATTGTCACATTTAAATCTGCGATTTTATTATTAGTTCTTTATTTGAACATCTATGCTTTGTTCATTTGTCTCTCTCCTGGATTCTTTTGCATTATTTCTCAGTATTCTATTTTACCATTCCCTATTGTTCTATTAGCTATAGTTTCCTGCTTCTATTGTTTTTAGTCTTCCTCTAGATTTTTACAATGTATGCCTTTGGTGTATCAATCACAGTCTACCTTCTAGTATTTACCACTGCAAATATAATATTAATAACTTCGTACTATCCTTCTATCCACCAACCCTCCAATTCTTTTTGTCATTGTCATAATCGTTATTTCTGCATAGTCTCTAAACTCCATAATAAAATTTGTAATTCTTTTTTGTCTTAAACAATCACCTGTTATAGAAAACTCCCACAATATACTGCTATTGTTTTTAAGTAATTGCTGTATGAAATACGTTTAAAACAAAAAATACCCTTTATATTTAATCATCTATTTATTGTTTCCAGTGCTTTTTATTTTTCAGCATAAATCCAATTTCAAGGTCACATTATCTTGTGCTCTCCTGAAGAACCTGTTTGAAGTCTTCTTTTATTGCAAGTCTCCCTCTGAAATCTCTGCGAAACACTCTTTCCATGTCTCTCCTGCTTTTGGTGGTTTGTGGCATTTTTTAACTTGTCTACCTCTGCCTCCATCTTCGTATGGCTTCTCTTTTATTTTCCTATGTGTGTCTACACTGTGTGCCACTTCTAAGGACAGCTGCCATTGGATTTAGGGCCCTCACAGAAAATCAAAGATGATTTCAGCTCAAGATCCACTTATTACATCTCAAAGATTTTTGCTTTTGCAAATTAACTCATAGTCATAGTCTACTGGGCGTATGGCATGAACATGTCTACTATTCAACTCACTACAGTTCTATTGTTTTTCGTCTATTATTTTTCTGTGTGTTAGCTTGAATCATTTCTATTGAATGCTTTTATTTTAATTTTATTGATCTCGCTTCAACAGTCTACTTTGCTTTACATCTCATTTATGAATTTTTTCATTTAAAATTTATATTTTTCAGTCTAGAATTTCTCTATAGCTTTATATGCTGTATTATAGTTATCTCCTCTTTCTTTATGTTTATCTTCTACTTTAAATTCTTGAGCATATTTATAAAAGTTGTATTAAATTCCTTGTCTGATGATTCTTTAATATTGTTCTGGTGCCTCTATCTAGAAGTCTTTGGGTGATTATAAAGCTCATGTAGAATTTCTCTCTTCTCAGTGATCACAATTCTGTGCTATCTATTGTTCAATGCCTGAAAACTTTGGTTTTTCAGAATGTTGTCCCATTTATTTTTATAGCAAGCAAGTTTATCTCAAGTTACTTCCTCAAGCAGATACATCTATTTCTATCTATATCTACATCCAGATAGAGACATAACATATAACTATAGATATGAGGGGGATCCCCAAAAACCTGGAATTTATTTATAAAAAATTGAGGTTTTATTCTTACATGTTTAAACTTCAGTCACTTTCAAAGTACTCTCCATTTGATGTAAGACACCTATCCAGATGTTTTTCCCACTGCTCAGAACAGTTTTTGAACTTGTCAATTTTGATGCTTTTTAGTGCTTTACCATTTTTTATTTCACCTCTTCCACATAGGCAAAATGTTTTGCTTTGAGAACATTTTTCATCTGGGGAAACAACAAAAAATGTTGCTTGGGGAGAGACTGGGTGAATAGGGAGGGTTGAACAGTCACCTTGCGGGAAAAGCCATTTTGGGTCAAAAACTGCTGAACACTCAGTGCGGTGTGGAAAGGTTCACTGTCATGTGTTTGTGTAAATCACCCATCATGGAACAGGCAAATGCACTGAAAGAGACTCCCAGCCCCCCCAAAAAAAATTCACTGAAGCTGAATGCAATTTCTCACAACGCCTCCTAGAACAATGACGCAGATGGGTTCCTAGAACATTCACCTTGCGGGAAAAGCCAGTACTACAGCGGCCTGCCCACCAGAAGATAATTCCATTTTGGGGGGTCCCCCTCCTATAAATATAAATAAACATAGATTGATATAGATACATACAGATACAAATATTGCTGTTGATATAAAATAGAAATATTCCTTCTCTCCAATACTTGAGTTAAAGTGATTGCCCACTAACCATGATGAAATGTTTTCACTTCATCAATATAACTATATTTGGAAAGAACATTTTATATGGGCATGTAAGCAATTAAATTTAAACAATGAGTCCAATCAATGAATAAATCACCAGTGATACAAGTAAGATGCCCAGACACACTACCAGTCCACTTAAAGAAATCCACACACCACTGGCAGCCTACAGGAGAATAAAAGGCAAAATTCTATGTGTGATTACTTTCATTCATGTCCTCACTCAAGAAATAATATAATTAGAAACAAATTACATGTGATATTTGATACAACTGATTACAATACACCTGTATGCCTCATCATGAAGGTTGGGAAATTTATTTGAAATGGTACTCTTAGCTAAACAATTAAATGCATTTAAAAAACTTCACTCATATGCAGAATATAAAACTGAAAGCAACAAAGAAAAAAAAACAAAATGAACAAACAAACAAATAACCCATGGACACAATCAATAGGGGAGGGGAGAAGGAGGAGGGGGTGGGAGAGGAGGGGGGGAAGCTAAATATACGGTGATGGAAAGAGAAGTCACACTGGGTGGTGAACTTATTATACAACAAGTTGACAATGCACTGTAGAATTGTATGCCTGAAACCTATGTAATCCTTGCTAACAGATGTCACCCCGATATGTCTATCAATAAAAATAATTTTAAAATTAAAAAAAATAAATAATATATAAATTTTGACAAATATAAGAATTAAAATCATAAGAAGAAAACACTGAGCAATTATGCGATTCCTTGGAGTCAAATGCTAGGTGCATCCTCTCATCCCTCCATCTCCCTCCATTAGTTAGTATTAAGTTCGATCGCACATTACAAGAAAACACACAGTATTAGAGTGGCTAAAACAGAATACGAGCTATCTCAAAAAACCAATTTGGCACTAGGTATATTGGACATTACTAGATGTGCTGCTATCTTCAGGGATTCTAGCCCCCACTTTCCTGCTCGAGTATCACTGAGTACACCTCTTGGTTTCGAATGGTTGCTAGACCTAGAGTCAATACTGCAGACCTGTAGGAAGCAGAGTGGAAAAGTAAAGCCATCCTATGAAGATTTCCTGAAGGCCCTTCACATCATTTTTTCTGATATTTCCCTGTCGATACTCACACACAATCACACTGGCCTGTAATAGATACTAGAGATGAAGTCTTTCATTCTGGCCTCCTGTATGTTAGCTTAGCATTTGAACTTCTGTGATAATAGAAGCGGGACGATGGATGTCAATAAGTATCTGTATCAATTTAATCTTTTTCACTTTATTATATATATATATTTTTCTTCAAGAGAGCACATAATCTAATAGAAAAATATGTATAAATTTGCAGTGCTGATTTTAAGGGATAGATCAGAAATGTTAACAAATCTATAAATAAAACACTATTATAACCTGAAAAATATCACAGCAACATACTGGAGTGGGTTTAAATTCTTGAAGGATGGATTCAAACTCAGGAATGTCTTCATTCTGTGCTGTTAAACAATAGTTCAGGAACAGCAGTGAAATCTCACTAGGCCAGATCAATAGGCAGTTTAACATAGAAGGCACCCTGTGGTTATAACATGGCTATACTACATTTTATTCTATAAGCAACCTATGTTTTTTAATTAAAAGAATAAACAGATATGAGTTGTACATGTGACCATGTTTTTTAAGTGTTACCACTATTTAGGAAATTGCAAATAAAGGAAAGTCATTTCTATGATAATACCTTTAAAAATTTAGTTAGGTGCTGGTAGGAGGGAGATAGCTGTTATGAAACACGATAAGAAACTAAGGAGAAAACGTTAGACATAGTTCTAACGGCACTGCTCTGTTGGTCTATGAATGAAGGAATGCCTCTAATTCTGTTTGATAGAAAGCTTAGGGCCTTTGTTTCAATAAAGCACTAAACTATCAGAATATAATACTACATCCAAATATAAAAGACAAATTCCCTGCATTCCATGTGCTTCTTCAAATCCCATATTCTGCTCCTTTCAGGGTCTTTTGTCTTTCATGTCAGGAGCCCGTGCAACAATGTCACTGGTAGTTACAGCTTGTTGACACACTTGACATCCAATTTAGTTAATGGTAGGTCAGTCTGGGAGATGCAGAAGCAGTACCATGAATGCAGCAGAGGAGGCTCTGTGTGACTACTGAGGGATACCTTCTAATCCCCAGGATACTCGTTAAGCATTTCTAATGTCAGAATACCAGCAAGAGAATTCTAACTATCAGTGTCACAATAAAATACATGACTAACACATTGTTTTGGGAGTTAATGGTTAAAACATATTGCCTTTTCTCTCTCTTTGCAATGGATTCTTTCCATAGCTCTTACAGTTAAAGATTCAGAGAGGTGACGACAACTGACTCTACACAGTATTATTGGAATAATCATTACAGTCATTATTTTTTGACACAGTGCAGTGTTTATGTAAGCTTTGTCTGTAATGCAGTTTAAATTATCTGATGTCTGTCAACGTTACAAGAACTCACTTGCAAAGTGGAGTTAGTTGGTGCATTAACAAACAAACAATAAAGCACACAATGATGCATGCTGCCAATGCAAATTACAATATTCTTAGCAATTAAATGGTGCAACCCACATATTAATATTTGCATATAGTAATAAAAACTGGTGACAATTGCATTTTGGGTCTTTTATCTTTTTTTTTCACAAATTATACCTTCTGTGTACACATTTCAATTTTTAGTTAAAGTCACGCCTGCAATTCAATATATCATAAAAAATAATTTTATGTTATGCTATATTCCTAAATACAAAAAAATGTATCTTTCTACAAAATGATTCATTTTATACTGCAGATTCATCCTAAATATTTCTGAACTTAAAAGGTTACTTTAAACTTTGAGTTCCAACAATATATCAGCCACTCTCCGAGGTGATGGTAATATAACAAAGCATGTCTGAACCAACAGATGTGACCGAGCGTTATTGAGAATGTGAGGTATCCTAGAAAGTGGGTTGACACTTACAAATGGAATGAGAGGTATACTTCACTCAAAGCTTGGTAATAATGTCAAAAACACTAAAAATCAAAAATGTTTAAAATTTGTGTTTTAATAAACTTTTACTTTAAAAAAATGTATACAAAAAACTGCAACGATGGTACAGAAAATTCCCGTATACCCACACCTATTGAACGTCTTTCCTTGGTATGATACCTATTTTACGATTAGCAACCTAATACTGACACATTATTCTTAACTAAAGCCCATAACTTATGCAGATTTCCTCAGTTTTTATCTAATATTCTTTTTCTGTTCCAGGGTCCCATCCAGAACACCACACTATGTTTAGTCACCACATCTCCTCAGGCTCCTCTTGCCTCTGACAGTGTCTCTCACCTTTTCTTGTTTTTGATGACCTTGACATTTGCGGGGAGTATTCTTCAGGTATTTTATAGAATGTCCCTCAACTGGGATTCGGCTGCTTCTTATTTTTTTTCCCACAATTAGACTGAATGGGCTACAATGTTGTTCTCTGGTTTTCAGGTGGATTCAGCTAATGTAGAAACCAAGTCGGAAATCAGAGGGGGAGAGTTGTTTTGTATTCCCATGGTTCTTTCTTTCCGCGTGAGGAACTTGGGCCAATTACATCCCTTGGATACAGTGTGTAACGCCATCAGAGCTGTCTCTGCCTCCACGTCTCGGGTTCTTGCTGCCACTCCCTGTCCTTGTCACTTCAGGGACTTTTTGTAAACAGTCCCTTTATTAAACCTTTCTTGAAGCATCATAATGAAAGTGTGCCGTATTTTCCACTGGAACTCCAACTAGTACATTTTGAATCCTATTTAGTTTCCTGACATTGAGGCCAAACTAACTGCATTTAAAATGTGTCTTTATGGCACTCCGATACCTTACCTGAAAAATTATTTGTTGATAATTATTGCTGTTCTTGGATTAGCACTCAAATTAGACTTCAAATGTTCTTCTTTGAAGTCCTTCCAAGGTCAGAGAGATCTATTAATTAATTTTTAAATTTCTTTTGCCTTTGCAACTGACTACAATTTCAAATAATTTCATTTTATTGCATCACTTCCCCATATGCCTTATGGTCAGCTACATGCCTGTCACCAAATTAGAAATGACTGCTGCTGTGGCTACAAACACAGGGAACAGCCACAGGCTGTTAGTTCATAGCCCTCCCTTTGGGTCCCTGAGCTGCCATGTAAGAAATCCAACCGTGCTGTATCTGTCCTAGTCATACAGGTAGCCCTGTCAGCTACAACTGAGTCCAGCCTTCAAGCCCCTAGACAGACGCGTGACTGAAGGCGTGACACAACTTACAATTGAGCCCCTACGCCGGGTGAATACCACATGTGATGTTGTCACATCTCATGTGATGTCACATTGTAGAGAAGAATTAACCAACCAAGCTCTATCCAATGTCCAACTTGAGATACAATTTTAACAGTTGCTACTTAAAGCCCTTAGGTTAGGACAGAAATAGAAAAACCAAAGCAGAATCTAGTATCTAATAGTTTGAAAGAGTGGTCCTTCTTAACATCCTCAACATACGGCATTGTTTTCGAGATGGGACAGAGGAAGGAAACTACAAAGGCCTCAAGGGAACTGAAAGTGAAAACTGGACGAGCATAGAGAAGATTGACAAAGACTTTCCTTCGATTTTCCAAACAATAAGGAAAAAGTTGTTGAATTCTGGAGAAAAGGGGACCTCTGTTATATGAGGAAAGGTTTGGCAACACTGTCGCCTGCAGAAAACCAGAACAATGGATAGGAATGAATCATACAATGTGTTCAAGGTTTGGTCAGAAATGTTTGTTTGACCTAATATAAGGCACACTAAAAGTGACAGCATTATTTTATTTGTGGGATTTTATTATAATAAGTATTTAACAATAAAAAATACACACACATTAATTTAAAAAATAAAACTGGGAATGGGTATTATAATGGTATTTTATTAGTCCAATAGGAATGTTTCATGACTTCTTGTTGATTTGGGTAATGCTAAGCTCCTGTGACCTTACACACCTTCTTTCCTTTGTGTTGACCTTCAACTTCTTTTAAATTATTTTCTAGTTAAACACTTCATTATATCACTTGGATATAAAAATCTATAACTACAGTTATCAAAGATTTGAATTATGCATTAAATGCAAACAATACATCCGTCTATGGCTCGTACACATTTCTAGAGATAGTAACCATGGATGTTAATTGCAGTATAATTATGAATTCTGAGTTGTAAGAATCATTAAAGAATTTAAAGTGTCTTTGTAGGCCAGTATCCCAGACATGAGAAAAATAAATGTGCTTAATATAGTATTAGCTCTTCTAAAAGTGAGACTTTCTAAATCAATCTTAAAAATGTTCAATTTAGCTAAAATCTTCTTTGTCAAGTAATCAATGTGTTTGCTGAATGACAAAAGTGGTGTCAAGAGGCTAGCAAGACTTAGTTATTTGGAAGATACATTGTGGGGCAGGGAAAATTCACCAACTTGAACTTTACCATCATTAGTCAGATCTGATGCTGTGACAGAGACAAGAGAAACATCTGTGTGCATTTTCAAGGGATAAGAGTGAAGTCAGTAGTTGACCTCATGAGTAAACATTGAGAAAACATATGGTGAGATGCAACGTACAACAGATGACGTCCCCTTCATGGATAGCATTGATTTTGATTTGAGAGTTTGTAAATAGTTTAGGAGCTGAATTAAAATAACAGAAATCACTAAGAAATTACTGATCTGTGATATCTAATTAAAGGTAGTTTATTCTGTTCTTTGATTCTTGCCTTTCATCTGTAATCTCACACACACTGGAAAATACATGAGGTCTGTGTTATTATGGCTTACCTATCAGCTACTGTTCCGCAGAAGTAGATGACTTATGCCTCCCCTGCTCCCCCATTTTGTTATAGCAAGCACATTAATCGTTATTTAAATCGTGAAAAATAGACACCAGTCTACGAAAGGAAGGAATCCTTGAAGAAATGTCCTTGATGCCGAACAAGTCTTATACAAATGGCAACCTATTGAGTTCAGAATGAACGAGGTAATTACCATTCAGTTTTACAGATGGAAAAGCTGAGTCACTGGGAGGTTAAGTGACTTGCCCAAGGTCAGAAGAAGCCATTATCATTATTATGTAGTTCTCCTTATTCTCTTTTATTTCTCCTTATATATTATCTAGGATGGCAAGAACCTTTAAAGGATAACTACTTTCTATTACACACATGTATAGCAGGTTCGTTCTCGCAATTTGGTTTTGACATAAAAACAATAAAAGCAAGGTTGTTTTTTGTTTGTTTGTTTTGTTTTGCTTTGCTTTTTTTCCTTCATAAATGTATTTTACTCTTTATTTCTGTTGTCCTTGTTACTGAAGAAACTAGTTTGCTCCTTTCGTGTCACTAAACCAGTAGAAATGAACTGGAATACAGGGAGTTTACTACATTACGTATTCAAAAGTGAAAGTATATCAATGGAAACCCTGCTCTAAACAAACCCTCTTTCTGATTACTGATTTATATAGAAATCACTATATGAATTATAGAAAAGCCAGTGAACTACAATAAATATAATTTTGATACGATATTACTAAATCTACTGCAGCAAATATATGTCTACACTTGATTTTAGCCAAAAGGCTGAGAAGCAGCAAATATATTTCTAAATGGTTAGCATTCTGATTTGTAAATTAGATGAAATGTAACAAAATATTAATTTAGCATGGCATACATGGGTAAATAATACTTACATGCAACTTAATTTCTTATTGATTAAAATTAGTTGGCTGTGTGTTTTAACTTGATGTAAATGATAGTTTCACATAATGTTGTATTTACAGGTGCCATGGGAACCAATCTGTTCTATCTTATATGAGTTCACTTGATGGATGAGGATGAAACTATAGCTTTTAAATAGAAGCTGATTTCATCTTCCTATCTCCAGATATTCATACACAGCTATTTTATTACTCCACACATGGTTGTTTACCCTGGAATATGTCAGAATTTACCTTGTTAATCTAGTCTCCAAAACTAGATATATAACTCTATAAATAAGTTCTATTCTGTGAATGTTGCAAAATATGCCCATAGGTATTAAATTTATACACACACACACACACACACACACACACACACCAATTTGTCACTCTTGTCTTTCTTAAGTGAAGATGGTTTCTTCTCTTGGCATGTCAACACATACCCAGAGGGTCCAGTCATATATGTCAAAAGCACACAATATTTTTATAATAAGAGTAAAGTTTCTATTATAAGAATCAGATTTATCACCAAGAAGGATGATTGCATTAACATTCGGCGTTGACCTGAAAAATAATCAGACTACACTGTAGGTGTAGAGTAAGCATTGCTGTATGACAATAATTTATAATTAATGTTAAACTTTTTTCAACTCTTTTTCACCTTAATAAGTAAAGCTTTTGCTACTTCATTACTTGAAGCATATTTTCTCTTCCCTTGGCTTTAAGTTGATGCCATTCTTTGCTGGCTTGCTTTCAATCTTGATGTCTACCAACACTAACTTGGTTGTGTGTGTTGGTGTTTGTGTGTGTGTGTGTGTGTGTGTGTGTGTGTGTGTGTGTGTGTGTTTCATCTGGTTCTCTTCTGATTAGGGATCCTTAAATATCAGGTTCTATTTTCTGCCTTCTTCTCTTCTTTCTCTACAAAATGTCCACAAACAAGACCATCAAGGATTTTCTGATATTCCTAAATCTATAGCTCCAGCAAAAATTTGGACACGCTACAGATTCCTTAAACTCAAAACAGCGGTGATTGAACTCAATGCCTGTGAACCAAACTATTTCACTTTTCCTGTGCAGCTTATCTGAGAGAATGGGTCCAGTCATACTTACATCAGTCATGTGTTAGATTATGACACGTAGGAAAATAATCTCAAACTTACTTATACAGTTACCTAAACTAAAAGGTTGGCTGTCATCATTGGCGACTTTTGTTTCAATTAGTCAAAAGTCCTTGTTTATTCTTTTCTTTTAATAACTCCCCATATAGTTTCACTTTATTTTCTATTTTTACCATCACTAATAAATTATCATTAACCATTTCCTGTCTGGAGAAATAAACTGAATGCCCTCCTAAACTGAATGCCCTCTCACCAACTCTGCGTGACTATGAACAATCCTGTTCCTTCAGATATCAGACTGACATTTCCACATTATATTATTATTACCTTAAAACATATACATTTAGGTTAGTGAAATATTGTTTCACAATATTTCCTCTCTCTGAAGGAGGATTACCGATTCCCATGTCTATGAATTCAGATTTGATCACATGACTTACTTTAACCAGTAAGATATGTAAAAGAAATCTTGTGCAGAGGGATGAGCTCAAGAACCAACACAGATTTACTACACTCTCTTCTACCTCTGCCAGGGTGACTGGCAATGTCCCAGAAAATGGTTGCATTGTTATTTGGTTAATCTGAGGGCAAGAGTAAGGAGACAATGACAGAGCCTAGCAGAGCCCCTGGGCACCTATGAAGTAGACTTCATAAAAACAAGAATGTTGTTTACAGCCATTGAGATATTAGAGTGTTGTGTTACCACACATAACCTCTCCTACATTGACTCATGCAACAGGTGGCCTTTGAGCCTTTGAAGCAGTTAATATGTTTAAGGACTCCCCTACCATATAAGCCTTGATGAGACAGAGCCTATGGCCCATTGTATTAGGATTCTCCAGAGATGCAAACCAATAAGATGTAGATGATAGATAGATAGATAGATAGATAGATGATAGATAAATATAGCTATAGATAGATATTCTTTTATATCTACATATTTATATTAATACATATATCAATATAGCTATATACTTATCTATAGTTCTATCTATATCTATCATCTATCTATATTTATTGATAATCTATCTAGAAAGAGACAAAGAGGGAAGAGAAAAAAATTATTTGAAGAAATTGGCATGCACAATTTTAGAGACTGGCAAGTCCAAAATCTGCATAGTCGGCTGGCAGGGTAGGGACCTAGGGGAGAGTTGCTGCTCAAGTCTGAAGGAGGTCTGCTGGCAGAATTTTCTCTTCCTCTAAGGAGGTCAGTCTTTTTCTATCAAGGCCTTCAAATTATTGGATGAGACTCACTCACATATTCATAGTCTACCACTTTAAATGTTAATCTGATCTAAAATGCCTCCCAGTAACACCTAAAATAATGTTTGACCAAATATCAGGTACCATGCCCAGTTGACACATAAAATGAACCACGTCATTCACTGTGGTGGCTGGGAATGCTAGACATTTTTCTTAGTCCCCTTAGCAGCAAGGATGTGGCATAGGCTGAAACATGAGATACACCTCACCCAGACACTGAACTGACAGTCACTGATGCATAGTAGTAAGAATGGTAAGCAACTACCTCTGGCAATTGTGATTCTTTCAGCAAGATCAATTCGCCTTTGTCTAGTTTCTCTAGGTTCAGAGTGATAGTTCAAGCCGCAGCACTCAAAACACATGGGTCAGTGGCTGTGGTAGGATTTTGTATACATTAATAAGTATTAATAATACTTTCTTCCTCGTTTCAAATCTCATGGTCTGTTCTACAGGTTTCCTGGTGAGTCTAGGAGGAGATACAGCTTCTTGTTTTAATGACCTAGAACGGGTTGCTATTCCTAATAAGCATGGCTTATTATTATAAAAATGTTGTAATAAGACACTGAAACTCTAGATACCAAATGCAAATGTTTTGAGTTTTGTATCGTAACCGGTTCCATTTGCAGCATGCCTCCTTCTGCTTGAATTCTGAGTTTCGGCATTCATGTAACTATCCTTCTCTGTCCTGGACCCCTTCTTCTATTATTAACTTTTTGAGCATGTCAAGAAGGCTTACTCAAAAAGTTGAAGTCACTGACTCTAGAAACCTTCAAGATAGGGTTCTTATGCTCCCACCAGTTTGGTCCATTTTTAGTACCTTTATAACGTTTACTTTCACCCAAGATTTTGCTTACATCTCTCAAACACATAGTACTGTCTTATGTTAGTAATTGTCACAAATTTGGGGCTTTTTCATTAGAATTTAAATCTCTGAGGATGGAAGTCACCCAAACATTGCCTTCTTATTCCCAGCTCCAATGCAATGTCAAATACTATCTGGTACATGTTCAATTCTTTTTAAAATAAATTTTTGAATAAATGAAAAATAAGGATAATTTATAGAATTATAACATGTTCAACACAAGCAATAGTAATATTCTTGTAAAGTATAAAATTGTTCAATACGGATATATCACTGAAATTAAAATATTTAGAACCTTAAGTTTGCATTGAGAAGGTAAAACTTGGTAATTAGCTCTTTCACTAAATCTGTAAGTCATCAGTAAAAGTGACCCTGAGAAAAAGAAGAAAGGTGGACAGAAGATAGGAATGGATGAATGGTTAAACCAATATGCTCTGTAAGGTGTATTTGAAATCAATCACTATTAATCTTGTTCAGTTAGGTGAGCAATTGTTTAACTAGGCTGCTTTTCTGAACTCACCACATGCTTTGGCCATTGTTTCCATGTATTTATTGATTGCCAAGGGGGATGTCTTTTTGACTAGCACATTTATTGAAGAGTATCAAATAATGATGGTTTTTGCTCCTTTTGCTTGTGGAGACATAATGTCTCTGAATTTCAGGGAGGAGGTATACAGAGTAAGATATATACTGGGGGTGCCAAAAAATACATACACATTTTAGAAGACGTTATCTATGTGTTACGTAATACTGATGGTCACCACCTTGAGCACCTCTTGTATTTGCGGAAGTCAAACATGACTTGAATTCATCTTTTGTTACTGATATATATGGAATATTCCAATTTTAATACAGTTTTTCCCTTTCTTAAACCGTGTACACATTTTTTGGCCCCCTTTCTCTCTCTCTCTCTCTCTCTCTCTCTCTCTCTCTCTCTGTGTGTGTGTGTGTGTGTGTAACAAGAAAGGGGAGAATGGAAATGTACATGGAAAAAGCGTGTCATGGCAGGAAATATGGTTTGTTTTTCATTTAATATGTATTTAATATCTTCTTGGTTCAGTGATGATGTAAGTTTAAAATTATGTAATACTCATAAAATTCCTTAAATTTCATCTTGTTTGTAAATACATTTAAGGTGCTAACTAGATGATTCACAAAGGGAGAAGGGGTTGCTAAAATGCAAATTATAGAATATAATTGGGATGCTCTTGGCCCACTTTCTGGAGGCTTTCTGCCTCCCATTATGTTCTTCATCATCATCTAAGAATGATTATCGCTTCCTTGTATCCAAGCCTCAGTCATATTCTTCATACGTCTTAAATTGCCAGAGGGAAGACTTCTCGAAACTCTAACGAATGACATGTCTTCATCTTGTTTCCTATGCTTCGGCTTTCAAACGTTGTGCTTCTAGCTTCTTCACCCCAGCAGCCTCCAGTCAGGGCGCACCTGGAGCCTTTCCTTTTCTCCATCGTAAATAAAGCTTTTCCACCCCTCTGCCTGCCTTTAAGTCTCAAAAATGCAAGCGATGCTGGGTGACTGCCTTGCTATGACAAGCTCTGAATGTATAGCCTTTGCTTTTTTTTTCATTTGGTTGTGCTTCCTTTATTTCCACAGAGGTATCAGGTTTTTAAGTCAGGAATTCGTATCTGGTCACCTAGGAGTGATGTGCTGGCACAAAACAGGGCTGTAAGCTAACATGGCTTAGAGCAGGTAGAGGACCGATGGACCATGCAAGTGTGGGGGAACTGAGGCTGCCTTGTGCCCTGAGCTGTATGTAGCTTTGATAAAACAGCATCAAGGCAGTCCTGATGCTTTAGGTACCTCACTGATGAAATCAGAGGAAGGGGTTACATAGTATCTCATGTAACTCAAGATGTGAAACGCTCATCTCAATGACCAAATTTTGAAGAAAATCAGGAACTCTGGATTATATTTGGGAAGAAAAAGCTGCCTCAGAAGAAAGGAAGAAAAACTATTTTAAAAGTCCTGCTGCAATTATTTCTAAGGAGAGCTCTCTTGACATCTATTAATAAGACATTAAGATAAGACATATTATAGTAAGAAAAGTAATAAGAAAATAAGAGGGAGGCAGTTATTGTTGTGCCCATTTCACAGTGAAGGAAACTGTAAAATGCTTAAATGTAAGAAGAAATATATCTTTTTCTGGTAAGGATTATGTAAGGGTCATAAGAAATAGTTAACAAAATTTTGGTACTAAGATCATTTGCATAAAACAATTTTACCTGAATACCCCAGATACATTTTCATACACATTAAGGTGAGAGGGGTAGAAGTAAAACAGTGACTATCAGAAAACCCTTAGTAATATTATATATATATATATATATATATATATATATATATATATATATATATTATATATATACAGCTTCAGCTGCTGATAGTTCCCTGAATTTAGAAGGAAGGAGACTTAGATATTTTAGTCTTTTAATACAAACTTAGTCATAACTTTGGGTAGACACAAATAATCTCACCCCACGTGTAACAACTCCTCCTAACAAAAGTATTTATAAAGTAGATAACAAAATATAAAATATATGCTAACAGTATCGTAATTGTTTTATAAATTTTTGCAACTCTACAAATGAACTCACAGGGAGCAACATTCATCATCGTATAATGTACAATGAGATGAGGATATTGGGAGCAAGTATTTTAAGTGATCCGACCTACCTCAAATTTAAAAACTTAACAAAAATGTTAGATACCTAGAGTAAAATCATCCCTATCTTATACACATACAGTTACACACACACTCCTAAAACTATGCTAGAAATAAATATCCACTTTTATTAGCTATTAAATGTATGTACTTGAGTCAAATTTATCAAATTGGGTCTGGAGGACAAAAAAACTGCTATAATTGGGAAAGATAACATACCATGTTCTTTTTTTATCACTCTGAAAATAAAAAAAATTGATAATAAACCAGTAAAACTGCCATGGAAGATGTTGTGGAGGTTCCTCAGAAAACTGGGAATGGAGTCACCACATGACTGGCAATCCTCGTTCTTCTACCCCAAAATTTTGAGAACCTTAGTCCACAAAGACTTAAATGCACCCCAGTGTTCATTGTAGCGCTGTTCCCGGGGGCCCAGTCGTGGAAACAACCACAGTGCCCTGTGGTGGATAACGGCTGGATCAAGAAGCCGTGGTGCACACACACACCGGGACGTAACTCGGCTGTAAGAAAAGATGACACCTGCCATTTGTGACAAAATGGATGGACCTGGAGATCATCGTGCCGAGCGAAATAAGCCAGACAGGAAAAACCAGGAACCATATGACCTCACTCACATGTGGAATGTAAAACAGAAAGCAACAAAGAAGAAACAACTCATAGACACCGTCAATAGTTCAGTGGCCACTTGGGGGTAAGGGGGAGAGGGGGAGAGGACGGAGGGGGAGTCAGATACCCGGTGACGGAAGGAGAACACACGGCACAACACTTAGACGATACACCCGGAACCAATGTAATTTCTGCTCACCAATGTCACTCCAATAAATTCAATAAAAAAAAAATTTGATGCTAAACTTTTTATAAAAATACTAATGCTTCTTATACCACAAAATATACATTTCAAAATCAACCACTTAAGACAAATAAATTTGTTGATTAAATTAGATATTAGCTGTAGGAAAATCAGGGGTTCTATTCTAATGTGGTGCCGCTTTAAATACATTTTTTCCCAATTCACTGAAGAACAGTATGTTAATTTGAATTTGTTAATCTATGCATTTGAGAAATGAATCCCAAGCTAGCAGTAAGAAACTAATAACAAAACAACTTATCTTTCAGTTTTGTTAATACTAGATTCCAAACATTTGTTGGAGAATCGAATCACCTTATTAATCAATTTGGCTATAACTTACCATCTTGTACTCCTTCCCTCCATCCAAATTAAAAAAAAACAAGGAAAAAACCACTGGAAGCGTAGGCACATCAGGACACATCAGGATAATTTTACAGATACTACTACGTGGGAAAATAAGTTTTTTTCTATTAATTTTACTTATATGACATAAATAGCATTTACATAAATATGAGATAGTTTTCATTTTCAGAGTTTCTAACTTAAGAACAAAATATTAGAACACTATGCACTTTTTCTCAGATATGTCAATAAACAATACTTTCCTCCTTGAATTTATTAATTTAATTATGTAGATGGAGTGATAAAAAAGATACTTAATCATAAACACGCGGTTGGCTAGAATCACAATGACCAGAGCCAACAAGCATTCTTTCGTATTGGTTGAGAAGTTAAAGACGGCAGCTCTTGCCCGTGTAGGCCAAGAGATTTGTACTTTGTGAGTGTTTATTCTATCAAGGTCATCAACACCAGCGGTGTGATTCAGTTGCAGCACATGAAGGAGATACACATGTGTATTAGCATAAAATGGTGAGAGTCTGAATTGATTTCATAGTAATCAGAATTTTAAAATGGTGTAGAAGATATTGGAACCATTGCTAAGGAAGAATTATCCGGATTTTACAGATGGTCAATTTTGTTACTGCATGAGTTAGAGAAGGGGGATAATGTTAGAATAAAATATGAAATAAAGAGAAGCATTTGGCTGAGGTGATTAATAAAGAATTTATCTCTGACTGTATTAGAACAAATTATTTTTTAAAGATTCTGTTCCTGGGCAAGTACCTTAAAGCCTTGCTTTATGAGAAGCCTAATGCTGTCATCCAGGACAAGCTTGCTGAATGACCGTGAATTGTTTCATGCATAAAAGCAGGAAGTCACAGGAGACGGTTAATACTGAGATGTTACCAGATAGCTAGATAATTGTTATCTTGAGAAATGGATCTTTTCAGAGTGTCCCTAGATTTCACGACTCGTCTTCATGCCCAGAGAGCCCCCTAAGATAGTTTTTACTTGACAGAGCTAGAATCTCAACCCTGAGAGTTGAGAACATATCCAATTTGAATTTCTGTGCTGGTGATGCTAGGTCAGTCTGCGCGTTTACGGTTGACTGCTTGATCTCTAATCTGCTTTAGTCTTGCTGAGTCTGAGGCTTTCCTGTTCTCAGACATTATTTGTTCTCAGAAGGAGGCTAGGCAGCTATCGGTACGTATTGATCCTAGTGCAAAAAAGAACAGAGAAAATGCTGAATATGGTATGTCAGGCAGGCACTGAAGTGGAAATATCAAGGAGAATCCCAAAGGAGGTTGGACTGGATACAGCTGCTATCTCAGGTGATGGGTATTTTAAGTTTTAAACATTTCATATATGCATGGGCAAGACCCACACTGTTCTAGTAGAAAATAATTTAATAATTAAAGGAAAATTGAATGCTCTAACTCTTCAACCAAAACCAAGCTAATGCAATAATAATAGTTACCATTTATTAATTATATACTTTTTCAATAACCTATTCAATTCTCACAGCAGTTTTGTGAGACAGAGTTGATCACTAACTCATCTAACTGAAATGGAAAACGAGAGGTTAAGTGACTTTTTCCAGATCATTCAAGATGCAACTGGCAGATGCAGGGGTCCAAATTTATATCTGCCCATCCCCAAACCCAGTGATTTTATTTCTAAGCTATTTTGCCTTCCCACCTGGAGAAGCAACGTACAGAGAATATAATTTCTGAGAAGCAGAAAAAGGATTTGCTCACAGAGAACATATCCCTGCCTGCCAAGTGACGCTTAAAATCCCCTTAACAGGGTGTTAAATTCTTTGCTTCCACCGTCTGAGATAAGGTTTAAAATAAAATGCAAATAAACTTGAGAGAGATAACATTTGGGCGTGAATTCATAAAAAAACACAAAATCTTTTTGTGAGCAGATTTGCTGAGGGACTAACGATTAAGCTCCACATGGCATACAAAGAAGGGGCCAAAGGGGGCACCAGGAAAAGAGGGGACAGTGGAAGACAGGGGAGAGAGGGGCCCTCCACGTGACAGTCTGCCCCGAATCTCATCCTGGCAGGACAGTAGCACCTTTAGGAAGATAATAACCATACAAACAAAACAAAACAAAACACATTGTTTTTCATAAGCTGTCACGTTTTTGAACTCTGAGAAGGAAATACAAACTGTCGTACTAAAAGCATGTGCATGTCGCTAAGGCCCCTCCTGGTGTCCTGCAAACTGCTACTATCCGTCCTGCCCATCCCCATTCTGCCTCCTCAAAGGTGTGCATTCAGGTCTCCTCGGAGAGCCATTCCTGGTGCCAGGGTTGTCTCTGGGAAAAGAGGGGAGCTAAAAGACATTTTGCTGCTCCTGGAATATTAGAAAACGTGCACAACGGCTAAAATATGCTGCAAGGGTAACATTTGGAAAGAGAGGTTCCCTATTGATGAGGCCATTGCCATTTGGCAGCAAATACAAATCTTTTCTTATAGCCTATCTCTTTTCTTCTTCGACCCCCAATTCATAACTCAAAAAACAATTCTACGGTAAATATATCTGCAATTCTTCTCAATATGAGTTCTCTTGAAGTGTGTTTGACTTGAAATTCTCATGCATTAAAAAGAGTGTTGAATATTAAAACTGAAATAGTTTTGATAAATTTTCATAGTGCTTTCTTTTAACATTAAATAATTAACTGACCTCATATTAAAGAAGGGGGTATGTTTAATAACTAAAGAAAGTACTGAGCAATTCTCAATATTAAAACTTCAAAATGTGACATATTTGATGACAAATGTCTTTCAAAATTTAAATGACCAAATAGGGAGATAGTTGCACTAACAAAACTTGAAGTGTTTCCAGATAAAACTGGTAAAGAAATCTCTAAGACACTAATTTTTGAGTTATTTTTTTTTTCACAAAACAAATATGTCTTGTTGACTAGAATGAAAAAATGCCACACTTCCTCTATGAAGAAAAACTTAAAATAAAAATTTCTGTCTGTGAAATTTCAAGAACTACTTTAAATGACAGCACATGTCTTATATGCATTTTTAACTTTGCCAATTCAAATTATTTTCTATCATTACAGAATTAATATAAGAGAAATGTCCTTATTTATGATGATGGGAAGATAAAGTAGAAATAAAGCAATAGGATAGTTTATTCTAAAATAAAAGTAAAATGAAACATTAATCTCCCTTGCTCTCTTACACACACAAATCTACAGGTTTTCTATCAAATAATTGACATACTATTAGGCTTAAATCAATATATAAAAGAGACCATAAGTTTCCCCAGAGCATTTCATTAACTATTGTGTATTGTGAAGTCTCAAAAAAGAGATAAAATATGGGATATTGCCCCAACTAAAAGTACTACTGTTATTTGACTATGTATTTCATGCCAGGCCTTGCAGTAAGCACTTTACATATCTCATTTTATCCTCTAATAACTGTATCCCTTTACCAGCAATGACTTTTTATTATTTCTGTTCATAGAAGTGGAATCAAGTCCTAAGTGTTTAGGCAATTTGTCCAAGACAGCCACAGTAGGAAACAAAGGTGAATCCCGTCTCTCACATTTCCACATCTCCTCTTGTGTCTCCTGTGCTCTCTACCTCCAGCGATTTAACCTGGATCCTAGATCGATCGCATATCAATCACCAGAAGGAATGTTCACTGAGACTTGTGATCATTTTGAAGTACAGAGAAAAGAATCTCACAAAGGAGTTATGGATGTTAGACCCGACTCAACCTATGGCAACTGAGGTATCAGCAACACCTCTGTTTTTAGGTGAATAAACCTGTTACTAAATAAGAAATCCAATTGTAGAGGATTACACTGATTGCATTCAAATATACACAGTGTTACATGTAGTCTAAGACTACCATGAACTCACATTTATCTTTGGATTTTTCACCCAACATACATTTTAATAAGAATAAAACAACGGAAGGCAATCAGTGCTTGAAATATAATGCAGGTGCCTCTATTCCCAGATCTGTATTTGGCTAGAAGAAAATGAAAAGAAGAGAAGCAGGCAAAAAAGGAGGGAGAGAGGGAGGAGAGAGAGAGGGGGGGAGTAAAGGAAGGAGGAATAAAGGCAGAAGAGAAAAGACATTCAAAAGGAATGTTTTATTTCCTCTATTTAAACATGATAAAAGTCTGTAAGTCAATGACCAAAGCAACACATACATTTTGAGTTTTATTTATTGACTAGAATCATACTTTGATTTAAATGAAAACATTTAAATAAATCACTAGACTAAATTCTTATTATTTAATATTTCCAAGAGGTTTGCACGCCCATTATACCAGGCCAATGCCCTGATTCTATTAGCAAAGATCTTAGGAAACGACCATTTCCATTATCTTGTACATATGTTTGAATCTCATAATATTTTGATTGTATTTGAGTTTAAAATATTGTTTCACCACGGTACTAAGACTTTTTGGGGCATGATGTATTTTATGCAGCACTGTGTCTCACTGCAACACTAAAGTAATGAGTACATTATATGTAAGTATACTTTAATCCCTATAGCAGTTCATAAATATTTTAATTACGTCTTAAATTCATGAGTTTATTATTTGAATTTTATGACTTATGCCACTGAAATCATTTAAAAAGCCTAACTTCCTCAAGGTTCCATGTTCCAATTTAATGTCACTATAATACATTTAACAGAACTTCAAAATAGATAACATTTCTGTTGCAGCACATATATTTGGGAAAGAACGCGATGTCATTTCCTTGTGACTTTTGCAAAATTTTTAGAGCTACTTGACATTGTATTTCAATAAGAAAGTCTCCCTCATTACTCAACTTTCTGCCTTTTGTACTAAAGTAAATGCACTTATTTTTTTATCCTCTTCCTTACTTATCTGATAGTTCAAACTCACCATCTAAAAATTATCAACTTTGATAAGGTGTTACAAAGGACCTATAAAATTGAAGATTGTTGCATATCAATTACTGTAAAGTACTGAAAAAGAAAAAATGTCTAATGATCTGGTAGCCTTTTCTTTAACTAAAATATTCTTATTTTGTATGCGGGTTGATAATTGGATTTTGATAAGATTGTCTTGAAATGACCAGTCTTATTTAGATGTACTCCTTTATGTTCAGATATGAAAAGTCAATGTAAAATGTATTCTATTATCCAAAAAGTTAGAAGAAATTCATATATTTTTAAGCCATTGTTAAGAGGCTTGGCAAGGTAGGTCTGTGATTTCAAAAAAGAATGTGACAAAAAGGAGAGCAATCTACGATACTGAGGTGTAATTAAGTTATTATTAGGGATTATAGTATTAATAGCCTTTTGAGCTTTGTAATTAAATTATATGGTCTCATAAAGCTACCTGCTCTGAATTCATAAGACATAAGCAAGAAAAGTAAATTATTGTTCCTTTATTATTTTAAGGTGCTAATATTTGTCCTAGGACCAAGTTCCTGTCAAAGATTTTCTTAAATTATTCGCTGGTCTTTAATTCTTGTCAACTTTAATTTACATTTTTGGAAGGACTTGAAGTTCAATAGTCTACATCTTAAATTGTTATTGGATGGTATCAAAATTGCTATTTACTCTTTATTGACCAAGTTATTGACCATCTCTAATTAATGTAACATATATTTGAATTTTTTTATGCTGTGTGGCATTATAACATTTTATAATAATATGGTTCCTTTGTGTATCTTCCCTATGTAATCTCTTAACATTAAGTGTGAGTGGGATTTGTGGATATGATGGGATATCACTCTGATGATTATGTTAAGTTATATGAAAGAAGGAATTATGGTCTGTAATCAGTTGACTTTGAATTAATACAAAGGGATATTATGCTGAGTGGATAATGTCCCTGAAAGTAGTAGAAGAGATTCTCATGCCAGCCTTAAGAAGCAAGATACCAAATTTTGGTCAGGATTATATGGCAGACAATGGCAGATAGCCTCTAGGAGATAAGAACATCCCCTGTTGACAGCCAGTGGTCACCTGAGTCCTACAAACACAAGGAAAGAAATTCTGTCAACTCGTGAGCTGACATTTTCATTTAAATCAAAGAATGATTCTAGTCTATAAATAAAACTCAAAATGTACGCGCTGCTTCGGTCATTGACTTACAGACTCACCTTAGGTGAGATCAAAGACCTGGCTAAACCTTTGAATTCAGTCTATAATGCCAGGAGCAGAAGACCTAGTCAGAGACTGCCTGGAATTCCAACTTACAGAACTGTGAGATAAGAAAATCTCCTAAATATTTGTTAATATGTCACTCAACAATGGATCACAAGCATAACACTCTTCTTATCTGCAGGGAATTTACCATTATTTAAGTCTTGGTGGAACTTTGAAAAATTCAGAAAAAGACTGTATGAGGAATGTCATGTAGGAAACTGTGCATAATTTCAGCAGACATGCCAGCCAGTGCCGCTGATGGCAAAACATCCTTGCTATAAGAGAGTCTTGCCGGTCACCATCCAAACTTTATTTATTTAATGGGTATATTTTAAAATATGGGATAAATTCCAACAGGTCCTGATTAGATCCTGCTCTCATTCTACTTCCTACTGAGATACTACACTTAGTATTGCTCCTAGTTCCCTCCTCAATGATCAATACCTGGAGGAATTACAGAAGGAAAACAAGAAACAGAAAATGATAAGAAAACCATTAAGTGACAGTGGTCTGTGTTGAACTGGTGTGGCTGGAGTGGTGGCTTTAGATCAGAGTGGGAGACATCCAGGCACCACTACAGCAGGACAATAGAAGGCAATAAAGGTTGCTCTCTCATTCACCATCTCCACTTTGGACCACAAGTGCTCATCCCCACACACCTGTCCAGTCTCTACCATCTCAGCCCCACCTCACCCCTGGCTTTGGACACATACTGCCAGCCACAATCTGCCAGGCAGTGACTAAATGCTCTGGTCCATGTGTCCTCATGAGTAAAATCAAGACATCATTGAATTTCTATGATTTAAGAAGCAGAGAAAAATGGGTGGGGTTCAGTTAACTCTAGGTAAATGAGCTTACTGTTATCCTCCAAATTATTATCACCCTTGAATTAAATTAAAAGTGTAGTCCTTCCTAAAGCCATCTTTTTCTATTGTTGGGGTCAAAGGATGAAACCTTGATTTGAGGAGTTAGACTGAGAAATAACAATGTGTTGCTTGGTGCTTGGTGCTTTTTCAGCTGAGCCCAGTGAACCCCAGTATGAAACTCAGGGGTGACAGGTACAGTGATCTGGTCTTTTCCCTGATGTGTTGACTGACAAGTAGCCAATGATACCAGTGCATTTCCTATATTATCTCATCTAACCCTACAAATTGGTAAGCAAAGTTGGGGATAATATGATGCACAAGAGAAAACTAAGACTTAAGGTGGTTAAATAGTTCACCTGTTACAACACAGAAATGTGAACCTAGGCTGACTTATTCTACCACCTGGACTTTTAAACCCTACCAGCTATGCCTCTAAGGATACTGTTTATAAACTAAAGCATACAGAAAAAGATTGAAAATGTTGGGGGAGATGAAATGACTTCTGTTTAGCATTTATATGCAGATTTCTAACAGGCAACATTCCAGGAATGGGCATGTTCTAAAGGCAGTATTAGAGGAATTCGTGCTGGTTGCTAAGATTTGAGAATGACCAGTACAAAGGCAGTAGAGGAAGCATGACTGTGCAATAGGTAACTCCAAGAAGGTAGAGTTAAAGTACATAAACACACAGAAGACACAGAAAGAGGTTGACATCTCAGTGACAGGTAGGAATGGAACAAAGAACCGAGACTGGGAAGAAAGTGCAAGGGAGAAATAGGAAACCCAGAGTGGTGTTACTAAGCATGTACAAGTTTTTAAAAATGAGTAATTTTTAGCATTGAAAATGCCAGACAGGGACCAAGGGAAAGGAGGACTCAAGAATGCCCTTTAGGTTTGGCACTTACATGGACACTGACAACTTCAGAAAGAGCAGTTTGCAAGGAGTTATGGTGGGCAGATAACTCAGTGCTAATGAGACTTTAGAAGATGAGAAAGTAGCAATTACGTATTTAAAAAAAATCTTGTTTGTGAATGGGAAGTAGAAAGAGTGATGATATAATTCTAGAGGAAAATGGAGTAAAAGAATGGCTTTGTTTCAAAAACGAGAAAAGAGTTAGATATGTCTTCACTGGGAGAGAAAGAAGTAGCAAAGAAGGTAAGGCAACATACACAGGAGAGGAGAAATAAGGGACGGAGAGAAGCCCCGAAGAAAAAGTAAGACGTGGCTGTATAGCCCAGAGAGGGCCAGCCACTGAGGTGCTGAGCAAGACATAATGGAGACTTAGATGGCTTGGCTCTTTAGGTTGAGGGTAATAAATTTAAAGGATTCTCACCCAATAATCCTTATTTATCTGTAAAACATAAGGCCAGTTTTCTCCACTGAGAGCAGAGAGATACACCAGAATGGCACAGATACCTTGCAAAAAATTTTAAAGATTTGGAATAACATGTCAGGGGAAGAAGAAAGGAAGCTATCAGTCAGGGACACAACAGCATTGACAAATGCTACTTTATCTAGTCATGCAAGAACTAAAGAGCAGATATTATGATGGACCAAAGCCTTAGGACAGGCCAAAGGTAAGACCTGCAGGTGGGACTTTTTGGTGAAGGAGAAGCTACATGCAAAATAATTCTACATGATGGATATTCTATTGAATAAGGAATGCAAATGAAAGGAAAGGGTCTTATCACTAAAGAGCAGTTTTACGTCAGGACAATTTTCAGCATGTGGCGTGGAAGTGAGTTGTGAATGTAGTGAAGGTTTTAGAGTCAAGGATGTAATGGGCATTGAGGCTTTATAAAGAAACGGTCATCTAAATTGAGGCTCTAATCCTCTAGGAATATACAATGACTTGAGTTAAAAACTGAGCTGCCAAAGACTTGGTGGAATCCAGTTGTCCACTAGAGGTTCACGTGGCAGGATTTCACAAAGTGAGAGAGAAAATATTTTTCTATGAAGGTGGCAGAACAGTATTTTTGGATTTGGCACTTTGATCCCACTGCCTTACCCAGACCCTTGATGTTTTAGGGAGAAATGATCATTGTTATTCATATTAGAACTGTCATAAGATAAAAGCTAGGTGACAAATTACATTATTGGAAAAGGACAGGCCCCATAGGGGCGCATCGATGATGTAGCCATAGGAATCACAAGAGCAAGATTACTTGGGCTCATCCCCCTCAAAATCTTCTCCACTTCAATGACTTTTCTGAAGAATGGTTCTCAATATAGGCACAGATATAGAATTCTTAGCTACTCTATGTAGAACATTTTTAGAATTTCATCATGGTTTATTTTTCAGTATCTAAATTTAAATTTTGAGATAATGCTCATCTCAGCAACTTAATATCTACAGCCAACATACATAAATTAGAACACAAAAGCCTGTGCAGCTCTTTATTGAGTGAGAAAATCTACTAGGTGGAAAATAGACCCAGAATAGAGTGATTGTAAATTATATATTTGTGTGCAAGAACTTAAGTTGTGCAAAATATGCTATTCCATCAGCAAAACTCATAGCATTTATAGATCAGTAAAACATCTTTGAACATTCTTCAGATATTTGGCTTAGCAAAAACTTGAAAAAGCACTTAGTCATGTGTTTTTGTGCTAGATAGTAAAGCCTATGAATACTTCACACAAGAAATTTAATCCTTACTTTTTTATATCATCTATGTCAGCCCATGCATGCTAAATTTGTAGAAAATATTACCATTTCCATCATACATTTATTTTGAGAGGAAAGATTATAGGATCTCAAGAATGTAAGAGCTGTCAAAGGTAGGGAGCTCACTCACACAACTGGGCAAACTTTTCTAGGTGTAGAGTCATTGTCATAATTACCTACAGTCCTCTAACGAAATGCTAGTACTACTGCGACTCGTGTGAGCCCTAGCATCTGCTGACCTTTAGCTCTACTGCCTCACCACCATCAACCACGAGATTAGGACCATTTCTGTATTAATGAAGAAGTTTATTGAGTGTGTTTTTGCATGAATCGTGTCTCCTCCACCCCCAAATTCATATGGTGAAAATGTAACCCCAGTATCTCAGAATGAGTGTATTTGGAGATAGTCTTTAGAGGGGTAATTAAGTTAAAACGAGTTCATTAGAGTGGGCCCGAATCCAATATGACTAGTGTCATTCTTTGCTAGAAGAAAAAAATGAGGACACAGATGTGCACAGAGGGAATAATACGTAAACACCCAGAGAGAAGAGAAGCCAAGGAGCGAGGCCTCAGAAGAAACAGACCCTGCCATACCTTGTGGAAGGTGAGTTTCAGAATTGTGAGAAACTAAGTTTCTGTTGTTTGAGTCAAAGTCTGTGGAGCCTTTTCTACGGCAGCCTTAGTAAAGCAGGATAGGAGCTAAAACGGAAACAACTCCTAAGAAGCCAGTGTTCTCTTTGCAGACCCAGTTTTCAAGACGCTCTTTCTGCCTTGCTAGTGACAGCCCAATTATCCTTACACAGAAGATTCATACACAGAGTTCAAACAGAGAGACCAAGGCTGCTAAAGGATCTCTGTGTGTCTTCAAATCGTTCTTGTACTATTTTTGCCCCTCATATTTTGTAAAGAAGGTGTGCAAAACAAGCTTAGCATTCCCTGGGGCGAAAGGGGTGGGAAAAAGAAAGAATTTAAATGACTTGCAAATGAGTAAAACTCCTTGGTGTATAAAGCTAAACTTTAAGTTACTAATTCGAAGATTTTCTGTTTAATGTAAGATTTCAGAATACACTCCAATTTAGTATTTAAGGCATTAGGAAAACTCAGAAGCACAGCTTGAATGCATTCTAATTATAAAATTAAAAGATGGGATACTGAACTTCTTAGTATGCCACTTACATACTTTCAAGCAATAATGAGTGTTTCACAATAAGCAGCAGTCTTATAAAACTCCAATGGATGATAGTTGGGTTATGGTAAATAGGAGCAAAATGTGATTTCCTTATCTGAAAAGCAGTGCATAGAATGAGAACACCAAATATTTGTCTGCAACAGTCGACAACATTGTAAATCTCAGCAGTCTTTAGAAGGATTACAAAACAGATAGAAAATGACTCAGCAGCAAAACACAGTTTATATTGGTAATTTTTTTATGGAGAAAACATTCCTGTAGGTAGACACTACCTTTTTCTACCACTTTGTTACTACAGGATGTGATGAAAGTCCTCTATACTGTCATACAATTCAGCTGTGAGAACCTTGATCTCGTCCTGAAGAATGAGGGATGTCCATTCACCAGATGCGGATCTGGGGAGTAAAACTGCTCCGTGAGTGCTCCCGACTCGGGATCCTTGCAGAGTAGACTGTTCGTTAACCAGAACTCAAGCGTCCGGCAAATGTTTTTGTCAGTTGCCTGTGTTCTGGTTAACTGAGAGTCTACTACATCTACCAATCCCTTTGGGTGCCAGTTAACTGAGAGGCTACTGTACTACTAATAAATAAATAAATAAATAACAAATAACAATTATTAATGAGAAAAATAGACGCAGCTTTGCAGTTGAACACCCTAAGTCAATGAGATGTTTTCTGATGCTACTGGTTTTCAATCATGTCCCTGAATCCAAGTGAAGTAGGCTAGTTACGTGGACCACCGATGAAGGAAGGAAACAAATAGTCAAGACATACGGAAGGACAGGAAGATGAAACAAATAGTGGACTTCTTTCCATTGACTTCAAGGATTAATCAAAAACTGAGATTAACTTTCCATTGATTTTAAGGATTAATCAAAAACTGAGATTAAAGTATAAAAGTAATTTTCAAAGTTTATTCTTTTGCTTAAAAAAATCTAATATTTATATTTGCCTGAATGAATTAAGAATTGATTATGAGACATCCCAAAAGAGTACATCAAATTGGTTGGTTGGCAGTTAATTTTGACATGATGACATACTAAAAAATATTTTATTCATCTCAAAACATGTTCTAGTACTCATGACTGTCTTCACAATAGGTTTATTGTACCTAATTAGTATCACTGTTTTATTGCAAACACATATGATTCTCATTTTATTTATTTTTCTCTTTTACAGTTTAAAGTTTTAAGATGAAATACTATAGTATAGTTTTTAAAAACTGAATCCATAAATAGGGCTAATGGTTTAGTGCCCCTCTTTTCAAAGTCTCACTGAAATGTCATATGTCAGCGTGAATTTTGCTAAACTTCTGTCCACATACTGGACCAAGGATTTTTAAAAACATCTCCCAGAGCCTTGGTTCACAGCAAACTAGATAAATAGAAGATAATGGTGTTTGTTAAGATGAAAAAAAAAATGCAGCACAAATTCTTCATCATTAACAAAATAAAAGCAACATTAACAATACAAGTAGAGTGGACATGAACCATATAAATACTTGATTTGTCTGTGTAGTGGGTTCAAGTTTGGTTGGACAGTTTTTCTTCACTTTCATCTCATTCCTCAAACCCCCTGTGAAAGTTCCAGAGGAACTGAAGTTGTTTCTTCTTCCGACTCTTTGAAGGGAACTATTGGTAGACAGCGTGACTCTGAGTTGAGAGGAAGAAATGGGACCTCAGTGGGGAGGGGAAATGGGACCTCAGCGGGGAGGAGAAATGTAAATATCTGAGAGCACTGTGTTTTCTGAATGAAAGGATCAGTCAGGGGACACAGGGCGAGGTAACTCCATGATGTCACAGGTAGATAACTCAGTGTAGACTGGTAGGGACTGATAGGTGCACTGACATAAGACCGTAAAAACAGCAAGCAAACGACACTTCTGTACTCATCCTTTGGATCCCATATCCAAGGTGTGATTAAAAAAAAAATACAACAAATGTTTAAATTGGAAAAAAATGTATTACAGTAGAAGACACATGGCCATTAGTCCCCCTCAAAACACCCCCCCTCATTTCAAACACACGTATCCCCTCGTTCTGGCCACTTTCTGAAGCAGTTCTGGAAGTCCTCTTTCCTGAGTGTCTTTAGTTGTGTTGTCGTGGCCACCTCGATGTCCTGAATCAATTCAGGTCACACGTCGCTTCTGGTACTACAATTTCTGTCAAATAAAAACATTACGGTGTGTCCTCATCCACCTTATTCACTGGATCTGGCACTGTGCGATTTCTGGCTCTTCCTCAAAGTCAAGATGACCATGAAAGGTAAACGTTTTAATTCATCAGAACTGCTTCAGAAAGTGGCAAGAGTGATGGGCTGTGTGTTCGAAGTGAGGGGGAGTGTTTTGAGGGAGATTCATGGCAATGTGTCTTTTACTGTAATACAACTTTTTTCAGTTTATATATTCAAAGTATTTTGTGATCACACCTTTAAAATCCCCACAAGTCAGTACGGATTTTGCTAAACTTCTCTCCACTTCCTGGACCAAGGTTTTTTTCAACACCTCCCAAAGCCTTGTTTCACAGAAAACTAGGAAAACAGAAGATGTAAACCCCTATATCAAGTATGATATACTTGACTATATTATGATTAATGTACCTTGCTATATCAATTAGGCCATGAAGGGTTACACACAGAAGAAGTACAAGTATAAAAGGGAGAGGGTTAAAAAGTTAGATTATAAAGATCCAACGTACTTGAACTACTGATGAACATGTTTAATGTTTCATATATAGCCAATCATTTAACTCATGTACAAAATAGTGGTGGTCCAATCAGGAAAAAGTATCTCTTCCCTGTTGTTTCCTTGTTCAACAAAACTAATTTTTAATTAAAAATTAGAACAAAATTAATAAAAGTAAAAATTTTTAAAAGCAATTCAATAAATAGTATCAGAAAAGCTTTTAGAAACTAGAGAATAAAACATCTAACCCCAAACATGGAGTAGCTAAAAATTTTTCTCAAAGAGTTGTTGGCTAAATCACAGTGCCAGTATTAAATGGAATAGTACACCACCTCTTTGCTCTGAGGGCCAATAACAATATGTCATTTTCCCATTTAAAAAGTGACAGAATATACATCTGTCCAGAGAGGACTCAAGATGTTAAAGAGAGATGCAAATGAAATTTATATTTTTGAAATACCTACATACGATAAAGTGTTGTGCATTTTATATCTTTAAATCATACAAATATTCTGAAAGGCAGGCATGTACAGATGACAAACTAAAAAGTACAGTGAGAAACCTAGAAAACCAGCTGGTTAATTAAGGTTAGTTAGCAGGGCTCAAGAGCTCCAAAGCACATGTCCATTCCAACTCCCAGAAGCACTGCAGTTTTTATGCAATAACTAAAAATTATGCCAGAAATTTTATTTTGGAAGAAAAAAGAAAAGAAATAAACTACTTTGATTGCAGACAGTAGAACATTCCTATTTCTTTTGTAGATTGGAGTGAAATCTCTCCTGCATAATCAGGATCTGTCAGTCAGCTTTGCTTGAGCACAAGCTTAACAGGCCATAAATGCCAGAGCGGAATGAAGAGAGTAAGTGGTAGAACTGTTATTGACAATCCTAACAAGCTCTGATCAATTGATTTATGTAGAAAATTCAATGAAAGCTGGGCGCCCAGCTGATATCTGAATGACATTTGATTATCAGGGCAGGTTGTTATTAGGAACCCGCTTGGTCAACTGAATCGATCAAGTATTTAAACTCCCTTTGGTCTAGAACCCATAATAAACATAATAAAGATACTACTGTAACTTCTCCATATATATTACAAGCAAAATACATGAAAAAGAGATAACAAAGATTTAGTTGGTAAAAGTAACCATGTGATTATTTTTGCACACATGTACAAAAAACAAAAAGTATATTGTCGTTTTCCTTAATCAAATGTTTCTGAAAATGTTTGCCTTACATTCATTTCTATGAAAAAGACCTAAAAATAGTAAAAGAGGATTTTTCCTATGGTCTTCATTTCCCAGAAATCCATAAAACTTCACAAATTATTTTAAAAACTTATTTAGTACAGTGGTTAAAAAATAGTTGTCTTAGGGGTTCCCTGGTGGTGCAGTGGCTAGGCTTTGGCACTCTCAACGCTGGGGCCTGGGTCCAATTCCCAGCCAGTGAACTAACAACAACAACAAAAAATAGTTGTCTTTACTAACTTTAAATTGAATCCTATTGAAGTTGACTAACTTCTTTAAAAAATTATTTTTGGATACACCAATTTTACATACATTCTTAATAAAATTCTACATTATACGAGTAATTTCCAAAGTTAATATACACTAAATGAACATACGAAGTAACCACGGAGTCTATACACTTGATTCTGCTGACCCGTTAGCATCACTGGTGGCTGAATTTCCACACATGAAGAATATCCTTCAGCACCACCTCCCCCACATACAGGCTCAGAACGGTTCAACTTCATCGTGCTTTTACACTGCACACTAAAATTTAGTAGCATTCATGGGGTGGACTTTTAGTGAGTTTGGTCAAATGCAAACCAAACACTGGATATGTCTGTTACAGCATTAAGAATGTGTATTTAATAGCATTCTTAGGAGGTATCAAAAGTAGGTTTGCACAGCTGCTAGAAAAGCCAGAAATAATAGTCTAGTTTCTTGTCCTCAGGTCAGCTACTTTCTAGTATTCCACAGTTGACACTGTGTTCTTTATTTTGGTCTGCTGGTTCTGCATTATCTTTAATACAACAAAGTTCAATGTGTCCCTATCTGGGTACCATTGCTTTCTGTAGTACATAATCACTTTTTTTAAAAAAAATTGGTTTTCCTTATTTATTATAGATTTAAACTTAGTCATTCACTTGTTCACAGTACCAATACAGAGATTGACGTTGGTATATATTTAATCTTTCTTCAATAAATTAGTGAGCAATATGTCTAAGAAAAATATGCTATATATAGATACATATCTAATTATATCAACCCCAAAGACAGTAAACCACATTGAGAGTGGAGCACATGGCACCTGACCTTTTTCTTCAGAGCAGACACATAGGGCTTGGCATGCAATAAGCTCTCAAATATTTGTTGAACAAACTGAATAATGAAATTAATATGTAATATCTACTGTCTGCAATAGATCACAAATAGTTCACAAAATTTTATTGTATGAAAAACTTCCTTGGACTCTAACAGTATCACATCCATCTATTACCCACACTTTAAGGTTGAAAATTTTTTCTTCTCGAAAAACTCATTTATAAAACAGGTTTCAAATAGAGTGAGGTATTATTTTAATGGTCCCCTTAAAAAGTTCTGAAATCTAGGACTTTTTAATCTATTCAAGAATTCCTCTAAGAATCAAAGTTGTTCAGAAGCAGTTTTTGTACCACGATAACACAGGAAATAGATGAGCTATGCACACGAGCACATGAGACCACTTTAGAAGAAGAGACTTCATGAACCCGGTGAACCTTTTCATCAAATCAATTCTGTGAAGCCTTCGCTTTGGTGCAGCAGCGGGGATGTTCACCATGTGTTATTAAGAGTTTTGCAGAGACTAATGGAACCAAATACAGGAAAAAGCACTGCTCACTTCATGACTGAGTAAGGCTTGGCCCCTTCTTGAGAAAAGCTTACTGAATTCATACTAATGGACAAAAAGTAACAGTAAAACAATGAACTCCAGGTTGTAAGCTACTCAGAAACACAAAAGGAGGGGAACTATTGGCTCCCAAAGGAACATCGAGAGTTCTTTCTGAACTAGTGTGAATAACCCACAGCAAATAGTGGATTAGTATTCCCCTGTGGTCCATGAAAGAGAACATCTCAGTGGCTTTCAAATGCCCAGGAAAACAGTCACTGGATTTTTAGCATACATCAAAACACAACCAGAGCTAAAGAAAAAAAAATCGGAATGTATAAAAGCAGGAGAAAAGAAATGCACTAAGAAGGAGAATGAAAAAAAGATAAAGAACGCACACCAAATATTTAACCAGTTTTCCCCCAATATTTCTTCACATTGATTTCGTCTCTAACTAGTACAGTTTGCAGTTTATGAACCATATTTTTTATATATTGATCATCGTAATATGTAGAACACAGTAGAGAGCCTTTCTATAAAATTAATAAGTATCACAAAAATTCCAAAGTTCTTAAAATAACTATTTTACATACTTGATCTCATCAAAACATTGTAGCAATTTGATAGTAGACATAACCAGAAAAAAAAGAATTCTGGCTAAGGAAGCATTTGTAAAGGTTTTTAGTGTTGTTTTGTTTCTATGTACCTGATTCGGCCACTCCAGACTCGAAAAGTGTGTCTCCATTATAATCCCTGAATTAGCCAGCTAGATCAAATAAAGCTGACCATATTTTATTTGGACTCTATTGCAACAAGGAGCTAGTTAACGATAACAATAAACAGAATACTATCTGTATATATATATATATGCAATATATCACAGTGGTAAACTAACGTGATAATATACATACTTAGGAATCCACAAAGAATCTGTTGTACATCTTCAGTGGCTGACAGTAAAGCGATTTTCAAAGAAGAGGTTTACATAAGTGAAAAAGTCATGACACAGTAATTTACTTATGAAAGACATGTTTTAACATACTGTTTTCCATTTTTAAGGCTCAGTTGTACAGTGAGACTATAAACCTGAACATCTGAATTCAAGGAAGCCACATCAATAAAATTCATACAGTATATATAAAATGAGGCAATAAAATCAGCTGGAAGTTCAGAAACTTCTGGGTCACAGACTAGCTTAGACGGTGTGCCCTCTTCTCCAGCAAGGGGAATCCCATAGTACCCTCTGCCATGTGCTCACATCCCAGCTAGACAGCTGGAGAGAAGGGCCCACGATTGAATGAAGTGGCCAGACAGCTATCAGGGTCACTGTGCCTTTGATCTCAAACTCAAGAAGACCTTTCTTCTCTTCAAATTTAATCTATGTGCTTTTGAACCCACTATTATATTAAGATTAGCTACATTGTGTTTCATAACATCCAGGGGGAAAAAACAATAAATGAAATAAAGTGTCTTTCTGTTAATAAATCAGAATTTCTACCTAGTGAGATTAATTTGAATCTTTAGATACAAAAGAAGAGTGTAATCTGGTATGCTGAGATTTCTCTCTATATATATTTTGTTTGTTTTTAATGCTTTCAGCAATTGCTTAACCGTCCTGTGATTTTGTGACCAAAGAAATTATTTCTTTAAACGAAAAGCATCATTTCTTTAAACAAGAACCGTTAAATTCTTTGCACAATTATTCAGAATTCTTGTTTCAAATGGCAGAATTCCTGTAAACATTGTTAAAGAGTGAAACTTCCTCTAACTCACTCAGAAAAGAAAATGGCTTTGGCTTTATGCGTGTAACTACAACTTTGTGACGCTTGAGCAAATTCTTTGCTGCCTGTGCTTTTTGCCTTGATGTAAAAATGAGAGTCAGATTTTAAATTCCTTTCCTTTCAGAGGAATAATATAAACTCCCTGCAGGGCCTTAGGTGAAACCAAATCTATCCATGAGCATAAATATGGTCATTACCTGTTTAACATCGTGAATGTAATTCCTGGTTGCCGCAGCTCGGTGTTTCACAATTTATATAAGATTATGATTCCTAGACCTTGGGAATTTTGAAGCATTTAACGCTGCGGCCTGGGTTCGATTCCCACTCAGGGAACTACCCACATTAAATAAATAAATAAATAAATAAATAAATAAATAAATAAATAAATAAATAAATAATGAGAAGTTTGAGAGTCACATAAAACTCTACTTTTTCCAGGTTAGTATATTAAAAACAAAAGCAATTTATCACTGATATCTCATAAAAGCAAAGTAAAAAAAAAATTAGAAAAAGTAATTTCACTGGAAGGAAATGTTTAAAATCATAGACTTACTTTTTAAGCTAAATATAAGGTGATGGAAAGAGAAGTCACATTAGGTGGTGAACTTATTATACATCAAGTTGACAATGCACTGTAGAATTGTATGCCTGAGACCTATGTAATCCTTGCTAACAGATGTCACCCCAATAAGTCTAACAATAAAAATGAATTAAAAAAAAAGAAAGAAATACTCTCTACATCATCTTGCTTTGATGGAAACTTTATCGTGGATTGGTACTATTCCTTAGAAAGTCAGGAATTTGGGAACCACTGTCTTGGCTTCTCTTATAGTCAGTCTAATTCATGCATTACAGCCTTAAACATATCCATGGGCTCTGTGGCATCATTTATTGAATTTAATTATTGCATAGAAACTGTTTTGATGATCTGTGTGATCACTGTAACTTTCGGAACATTAAGCAAGCATTAATAGTTTAATAGTTTTTACTTTTTCTGTTGCTTAACATATGACTACTCCATCCTACCATTTTTGGGAATTGTAACTTTGCATAATACTATATTTAAAAGGATTAATATAAATTTAACAAAATTACTTAGAATAATAACTGCTCTTAATGATTCATTAGGTAAGTAAATCCAAGGAACAATAATTGGAGATTTGTAATTTGTAGGAAGATATAGAACTAAAAGTATTTATTTAGTGAAACTGCTTCATTAGGGAGACACTGACCAAACCTTCACCTCTTCTATTAATTTCTTTTTTCTTATTGTTAAATTTATTGGGGTGACATTGATCAGTAAAAATTTTATAGGTTCCAGGTGTACAATTCTACAACACATTGTCTATGTGTTGTATTATGTGTTCATCACCCAGAGTCAGTTCTCTTTCCGTCACCATATATTTGTGTCCCTGTCCCTTCGCCCCCACCCCTTTCTCCCCTTACTCTCAGGGAACTACTAACCACTAAACTATTGTGTCCATGAGTTTTGTTTCTTTGTTGCTATTAATTTCTTAAGGGCACTATCAATGTTCTTTTGTAGATATAACCAAAATATATGTTACTTACTTTATATGTTGACCTTTCTTACACAAAACTAAAACTACATATCCTCTTATATGCCTTTTTACACTTAATAAAAATAACTTAAAAATATTTCCCTACATAAACAATAGGTTTATTCTGTCTCTTTTCAACATTTGGTGAAGTATATATAACAAGCCTAGCGAGGTATAGGTTTACATGTTTTATGCAAATAAAGTCATCAATTGGTGTTATTGTCTGACAACATAAATACTGGATGCCTTATTTAACGGTTAAATGTTCTCATTTATTTTATGTGTTTATCAATCCAGAAGGAGTGTTTTTAAAATACTATGATAGGAAGAGGTCCAATTTCTTATTGTTAAAGGTGAAAAGCAATTACTCATTATACAGTTATTTGGTATTTCCTGTAAATCCCTATTAAATGTATTCTGGAAGCAGTGACTCAGGAGCTCTGTAGATCTTGCCAGTAATGATGAGTAGGCCCAGACATACTACACTAAAATAAATGGAAATAACTCGGACAAGCAAATAAGTTTATATGTTTTAAAATCCTAAGTGTTATTTTATTTAGACTAATGATTGCACATTTACTCAGAACACGTGCCCTATATACCAAGCGGTTTCATACTTACACCAGCGTTTCACTGTAACAGTCTAGAAAAGACAGAGTGACTCCCAGCTGAAATAAAGATAGCTCATCATTTAGGACTTTAAGCTCGTGTCTGGTATTGCTTAGTTGTATTCCAGTAACGTCACAAACAAGCGAAAGAAGTTGGAGGAAAAAGTACATCCCCTCTAAGCTCCAGCTGTTTGATACATAAAATAAAAACCTACTTCATGATATTATTACCATATTTAAATGAGAAATATATGTTTAAGAAAGAACCTGGAAAACAGTATACGTTCAAAATAAACAATAGGATGATGATGATGATGATAGTCAACCCCAATGAGAACAAAAATATTAACAGAAATAGTTAAACTGTAGCTAAATTATGTATAAGGTTTAACTCTTATTTTGAAAGCGGTATTTTAAAAACTGAACTTAACCGTTAAACTTACGTCCAATTAAGATAAAAGTCCATTTCTATTGTATTTTTTAATATAAGATAAATATTTTATTGAAGATTTTGGTGGTGATATTTCTTAATGTAACTGAAAATAGTTACTTTGTTATTACTTTTAAATAATGCTATTGATGCTAACATACAGGGATGCTAAATTTTATAAAGATATAAAAATAATTTGAAGTGAGTAAAATAAGTATTTGTAAATGTAGTAATTTGTAAAAATAATGCATACATTTTACAAATTTGAAGGGGGACCAAAAGAAAAAACAACTGATTCTGCTGGAGGGCGGGCCCCTTGTAGTACAGGCTCCCCCCGCTGGGTGAGTGTTCTAGGAACCCTCTGCACCAGTGTACCAGCTGGTGTTGCTGTGAGAGGCTGTGTTCGGCTTCAGTGAATTTTCGGGGGGGACTGTTTCAATGCATTTGCCCATTTCATGATGGGTGATTTGCAGGAACAACGTGCGGCCTGACAACATATCTGCTCACACTGCGCTGAAGGCTTAGAAGTTTTTAACCAAAAACGGCACGACCCCCATGCCCCACCCTCCCCATTCACCCAATCTCTCCCCTGGTGACTTTTTTGTCTGTTTGTTTCTCCGGATAAAGAAAGTCCTCAAAGAGAAACACTTTGCCAATGTGGAATAGGTGAAACAAAAAAACGGCAGAAGCACTAAAAGGCATAAACATTGAAGAGTTCAAAAACTGTTTTGAGCAGTGGGAAAAGCGCCTGGAGTATTGCATCAAATGGAGAGTAATTTGAAGGTGACTGGAGTTTCAACATGTAGAATAAATACACAAATTTTATAGATAAATTTCAGTGTTTTGGGGGCTCCCCCCTCAATGTAAAACTATAGTTTTGAGGGTAAAGACTACATGTAATGGAAACGTTTGAATGGACCCATGTGAGTTTTATTAGACATACTGGGGGAGTGAAGCATTTATTTTAGATCTCATGGCTTTAGCCTGTTATATGGTACCACAACTGCTTATGAACCTTAATGTGGTTTCTTAAGTGTGCACCCAAGAGCATATGACAAAGTGCCTAGAAGGGCACTGTGCTTCTAAGTCATAATTTTGTCCCCATGGATTTAGGTATGAATGACATATATTCAAAAAATGTTTATTTACTTTTATTATGTTCAAAAAACAAAATAATAACAATAATATAGCTGTTCCTTACTCTCTCTGTCCTTCATTTGATCCTTCTCATTAAACAACCTCTAACTCTCACATCAAACTCTCTTCCAAAGCCCGTAGGTATATCTTTACCATTTATTACAATTACAATTTTCACTTAATTTATCTTCATTTTCACTCATGACCTTGACTTAATAAAATTACATTGTTTGCATATGAAATGTTCGCATGCATTTAGTAAGACTTGCTTGATAAGATTTGATTGTCATTATGGTCATATTTCAAAGGGAGAGGGCGGTGCTGTCTGCCAGAACTAGGTTAGACTCTCTCTTCCATTTACTAGTTGAGTGATCTTACATAAGCTATTTCAGCTCATTGACTCTTGGAGCCCTGATCTGCAAAATGAGGCATTTTGTCTCAACTCATATCACTGTTGTAAAGATTCAATAAGATGATGCTCATTAAGCTCCCCACATAGCTTGTGAACAGAAAGGACATTTGGTACCTAGTAATTACAACAACTATAGGCATACCTTGGGGATATTGCAAAGTTTGGTTCCAGGCTACCGCAGTGAAGTGAATATTGCAACAGAGCAAGTCACATCCATTTTTTGGTTTCCCAGGACATATAAAATTATGTTTACACTCTTCTGTAGTCTTCTAAATGTGCAATAGCATTATGTCTAAAAAATGTACGTATCTTAATTAAAAATACTTTATTGCTAAAAATGTTAACCATTACCTGAGCTTTCAGTGACTCGTAATCTATTTGCTGGTGGAAGGTGTCGCCTCGATGTCGATGGCTGCTGACTAATCAGAATGGTGGTTGCTAAAGACTGAGGTGGCTGTGGCAATTTTTTAAAATAAGATAACAATGAAGTTTGCCACATTGATTGACTCTGCCTTTCATGAATGACTTCTCTGTGCCATGCGATGCTGTTTGATAACATTTCACTCACAGTAGAACTTTGAAATTGGAGTCAATCCTTTTAAACCCTATGGTGCTTTATCAACTAAGTTCATGTAACACTTTAAATTCTTTGCTGTCATTTCAACAATTCTCACAGCATCTTCACCAGTTGTAGATTCCATCTCATGAAATCTCTTTCTTTGCTCATCCATAAGAAGTAAATCCTTATTTATTAAAGTTTATCATGAGATTGCAACAATTTAGTCATTTCTTTGGGCTGCACCTTTAATTCCACTTCTTGCTGTGTCTACCATATCCGCAGTTATTTCCTTCACTGAAGTCTTAACCAGCTCAGAGTCTTCCATGATGGTTGGAATCAACTTGTTTCAAACATTTGTTGTTGTTGATATTTCAACCTCTTCCCATGAATCACAAATGTTCTTGATGGCTTAGAATGGTGAATCCTTTCTTAAAAAGTTTTCAATTCACTTTGCCCAGCTTTATCGGAAGAATCACTACTTGTGGTAGCTATCTCCTGATGAAGTACATTTTTCAAATAATAAGACTTGAAAGGTGAAATTACCCTTGATCCGTGGGCAAAGAATGGATGTTGTGTTTAGCAGGCATAAAGATAATATGAAGCTTGTACATCTCCAACAGAGCTCTGGGATGACCAGTTGCATTGTCAATGAGCAGCAATATTTCTAAACAATGGGCTTAAAATATTCAGTAAACTGTGTTGTAAATAATTGTGCTGTCATCCAGGCTTTGTTGTTCTACATACAAAGCACAGGCAGACGAGTGTTAGCAAAATCCTTAAGAGCCCTAGGATTGCTAGAACGGTAAATGAGCAATGGCTTCAACTTAAAGTCATCATCTTCGTTAGCCCCTAACATGACAGTCATCCTTTCCTTTGACGCTTTGAACACAGGCATTGACTTCTCCTTAGGTAGGAAAGTCTTAGATGTCCTCTTCTTCCAATATAAGGCTGTTTCAACTTTTTAGTGAAGCCACCTTCGTGAATAATCTTTGCTGGATCTTCAGGATAGCTTGCTACGGCACCTACATCCATACTTGTTGCTTCACCTGCACTTTTATGTTATGGAGACCGTTTCTTTCCTTAAACCTCATGGACCAACCTCTGCTAACTTCAAATTTTTCTGCAACTTCCTCACCTCTCTCAGGCTTCATAGAATTGAAGAGAGTTGGGGCCTTGCCCTGGATTAGGATTTAATATTTACGGGAATATTATAGTTGATTTGAACTTTCATCCAGATCACTAAAACTTCCTCCATATCAATAATAAGACTGTTTTACTTTCTTATCATTGGTGTGTTCACTGGAATAGCCCTTTTAATTTCCCTCAATAACTTTTCCTTTGCATTCACAACTTAGCTAACTGATGCAAGAGGCCTAGCTTTCAACCTACCTCAGCTTTTGGCATGCAGTCCTCACCAAGCTTAATCATTCTTAGCTTTTGATTTAAAGTGAGACACATAACTCTTCCTTTCATTTGAACCCATAGAGGCCATTGTAAGGTTATCAATGGCCCCATTTCAATATTGCTGTCTCTCGGGAAATAGGGAGACCCAAGGAGAAAGACAGGTACATGGCTGATTTGTGGAGCAGTCAGAACACACACAGTGTTTACTGTTTTTTGCCATCTTTTATGGATGTGGTATGTGGCACCCCAAAACAATTACAACAGTAAAATCAATGATCACTGATTATAGATGATCGTAAAAATATAATCATAATAAAAAGGTTTGAAATATGGCAAGAATTACCAACATGTGACACAGAAACACAAAGAGAGCAAACAAATGCTGCTGGGAAAATGGCCCTTAATTAAACTTGATGGACTTGCTCAACAACAGGTGTGCCACAAACATTCAACTTGTGAAAAACGTACTCTGTGAAGCACAAGAAAATGAGCTATGCTTGTGTTCATACAACCGTTTCCTGAAGTAATGGGATTTCCCCATTACTGGGGGGGACTACTGTGCTTTGGTAGGCTAGAAGGCTTGCTTCAGAAATGACCTAAGTAGAAAAGATGAAGAGTGAGTGCTGAGGAAGCAACCAGATGGGAACACAGAAAATTTATGTTGGGAGTATTTTATTACGTGTCATGCACGCAGTAGCACTGGAAATTCAAATATATATCCTCCATTCAAATGATTGTACAGAGTTTTTAAGATGGCTTTACTTTCTGTTAACTTTTGATAGGTATCTGTTGAGTTCAATTTTTATCAGATGTTTTACTCACAGAATTATGAGAATGAAGCATCTTAGTCATTGTATTTCTCTCTAGAATTGATTAAGTGATTTGTATTGGATCCAGTCTGAATAGTATTTGAATCAATAGAATTCCATCATTTACATGTCTACACTGGTTTCAGATCTCAGTGGAGACAGAGCTAGCCTACTCTGTGCTAGTTACATCGTTGATTACGACGGAAAACTATAAATTAAATATGTAAAGAAGCTACCTGAGGGCTCTGAAAAACCTATTAAATAGTGGGCATGCTGGGGTGAAAAGTCAATTCTTAAAGAATGGAAGGTTCCACAGTGAGTTTTCTCACCTCTTCTTATAGATCCCAGCTTTGACTTGAAGCTATCGGAATCCTAGGAATGCTTACAGGGTCGGGCAGTAACACTCGGGGAGAAACGATCCATTTCTGACCAGAAGGCTGGGGGGAAAGGTTTCTGCGGGACACTGGGTGTAAGGTAAGGAGGCATGCCTTGCTTTTCTGGTCTGTCTCGCTCCCAGTGCCACCCAATGATCCCCGATGTCCAAGTCCCACTGCTGCTGTAACAGGGGTGGTGGCAGTGCAGCCCATCTGGCATCTAAACTCTTTCCATCTAAACTAGGAAAACAGGATCCTGATGTCAGAAGTGTATGGAGAAAGATCTTTGTTACTCTTTTTTCTCTTGCTGCCTTCCCTTGAAATGGAAATTAGTTCTATAAATATTCACAATCATACAATGGACTAAGGCCTTAAAATAAAGCACATTTTCTGACCAAAGGCACCAGGAGAAGAGGCGACTGGGATCCGAAGGGTCTGGAGCAAGGCCGGAAAATGCGACATGCTCCGTCTGCACCTGAGCTGGGGGCTCTGGCTTACTCCGCTGCACATGAATTGAACAAATAACTAATGACAGACATCAGAGGCTTTGAGAACTGGACTACGGTATAAACTACCAGTTAACTCTACCCAACAAGAGCAATGTCCTTGGCCATAAAACAAACCTTATATAAAGATAATGTAAATCATAAAAGGATGCCATCTAACAATAACAGAACTAAACTAGAAACGATTCAAAGAAATCCAGATGTTCAGGGAAATGATGCATCTGGAGTTCATGATGATGCAGAATATGGGAGTGGGAGTATTGCTGTAGTTCAGAGTCTGAGGATGGTCAAGGGTGGACGGGTTGGTGGCAATGCAGGCCTTGGGGGTACGCGGGAATGCTTAGCTAAGGTGAGGAAACCGAGGTAGAGCAACATGTAGAATGGTGTTTTTTTTTCTGATTGCTTCTCTATGTTTGTGTTTTCCCTTATGAAATTAGCAATCAGTTCATCTGTTGAGATTCAAGTGCATGGAGATTTTGAAGAACTGAGGTAAGATAAATAATTTTGTTTAGAAGAGTCAGAACATGTAGAAGAGAACCGCTGTATGTGGTGGTAGGTTCACAGCAGAGGCAATCAGTGTTCCTGGTTGCATTCTGGCTCTTGCACATTCTGTCTGGCCCTGGGCTAACTCCTTAAAATTCCCACACTTCAGTTTCTTGATCTATAAAAAGGGGAGAAAAATCGTACCTATATCACGGGGTGCTCTGAGAATTAACTGAGATTCTCCCCTCCCCACCACGGCACATACACCTTACAAGTTCCTGACATAAATAACGTGCTCAAGTTATTTAGTATTATTGTAGTAAAGTTTTTATTGGAATAATGTTTACTATTTCTGTAATGACTTCTTTCCCACTTTGTTCTAAAGCACTTCCAAACTCACTAGTAGATTTGATTGGAACTCCCGGGAAAAAATGGAGATGAAATTAGTCAGGGTTCTCCAGAGACCAGGGAAGAATTAATGTTGTGTCTCAAGTCTGAAGACAAGTCTGAAGGAAACCCTCAGTGTTCTGTCTTGACCTCCAATTGATGGGATGAAACCCACCCATCTTCTGCAGAGTAATCTGCTCTATGTAAAGTCGACTAATTAAAACATTAATAAAATCTAAAAAGCACTTGCATAGTAACATCTAGACTGGCATTTGACCAAAATCTGGGCACTATGGTCTAGCCAACTTAATACATAAAATTAATCATTATATGGTGGGACCAGAAAGAAGGCTAGAATCTCAGACTTTCAGTTCTTATTCTTCTGCTCTTTTCTCTACTACACGCACTAGAAAGCCAAATCAGAGCACTTGGGTTGCAAATTTGGGCTTTTCTGTCATTTGCAGAAATACTTCCGGTAAACTTTCACTGTGATAAAAATTTAATAAAAGTATCAAAGGTCAATGCAGTGTGGACAGGAAGTGGAAATTAAAACAAACAAATGACACATAAATAACTGTGAACAAGATACTCTTATTTTATGTCCTGTAATCCCCACTTCAAACTTAAAATTTTAGTATGATGAGTTCCATATTATAGACAAGCGAGTCGATACTTTGAGAGGTTATGGTATACGCTCTGGGCCACACAGGTGAGCCTGGGATTCCCACGCAGGGGTCTGTGATTTCACAGTCTCAGCTCTTCCTGTTTTGAAATGTTCTGCCTCCTGGTGAAACGTGAACATGAGATGCAGGTTTGCGTTCAGGCTCTGTCACTGGTCACCCATACTACTTGGCCTGTTATCCATTACTGATAGAAGTCCCCGTTTCCTTCTTTGTAAATGATACAAATAATAAATGCCATCCTACCTGGCAGTACTCTTTGAGGCCCAGATAAGAAAATTTATGAAGAAGGTTTTTAAACTTAAAAAAAGAATCTTCATAGATGGAGCTTAACTATTACTATGGGAAAGATTAGCACTTCCTCTGGTATATATTGTTCTGATGAATTATTTTAAAAAATGGAGCTACATCACTATTGCTGATCTTGGAAACCCACATAATTTTAAAAATAGAGGGCCCCCAGGGGTTTTCAATTTACACTGATTATTGTTGCCTCTACCACAGTAAAGGAAGTAACAGTAAAAATTAATGCAATTTAAGGTAAGAAATGTTAACTACTTGATAAGAATTTAAGTTTGCATTCCATAAATTGTGACATTGCATTTGGTCCCAAAGTAAAATACTAACAAAATGTATTTGAATTTTTAAAGGAATGATTTCAGCTGGATGCTTTTACTCTGCTGACACACACCTGCCACACAATGCCGGAAGCAGAACTGGACTCATATGATTAATAGATACATCTCACAATCATTTCTACGGGATGGGCCTGCGGGGCCCCAGTCATTTGGGATTTATTCACCCTCAGCTCTGTGACAGGCCAGCAAGAGCCAGAGATATAAGGCAGCTAAAATGATGGCAAATTTCTACAACTTACTTGAGGGGCTTTTTAAAAAAGTAACTTTCATTGCACCCAAATACAATAAATATCTCAGAGACTGTTCTTCGTATTTGATTTCAATAATGAAATCCATAAATTACTAAATTAATAAAGTCATTCAGCAATAGAAGTACAAGAATGTTCTATTATTTGTGGTTAATGATACTTTCTGTGGTCAAAACTTTTTGTCTATGTGAAGAAAATTAATCACTAGATGTAATAATCTTCTTATTCTAATTATCTACCTTAAAAATAATTTAGTCATTTGATATCATATTTTCAGTGCTATGAAAATAAAAAGTGGGTAATAGATGTTGGAATCTCTATCCTTCCTTTCATTTCTATATTTTACTTATAAAAATTACATTTCATCTTCTCTGTTATACATTAAACAATATTAAAGTTGTTTTAATACACAATATTAAAGTGTATTCAGGTTACACACACACACACACACACACACACACACACACTTCCACACAGAATAAAGAAACTACAGTGTGATTTAGTTTAGACAAGTGGGTAAACTCCAACAATCTAACTAATTGGAGCTTTTCTTTTACTGTGATTTAACCAAAAAGTTGAATTTATCATTGGTCATTTGCTCATCACTCTTCAAGAGGAAAACATATTTCATAAGAATGTGGGTGATGCTGTACTACAAAACTTCTTTTCTTGGTGTTCTTTTATTTAGCATGTTTTATATACTTCTAAGCTATGTTTTTTGTTCCACCTAGTTGTTATTTTAAAATTTTCTTTCTAGTATAAATGATAATGTTTTAACTTTTATTTTTAATTTATTTTTCTATTATGGGTCAAATATGCAAACAAAGAGTCCTATCTGATCCTCTCAACTGACTCTTACCTTATAAATTACATGCATTTTTTTTTTTGAGGGCTGTGTTACTTGAAATTTTATGTTACCACACATTCACCTGGTTTCATGTCTTGAGAGTTGATAAGTCCTGATCTCTAGCACTTGTATTTTCCACATTGGTGCTGGGTTCTAGTTTTTGTTTCTTTTTTTTTTTTCTTCTCCTCCAGGCCAGTGACTCCTGATTCACACACACACACACACACACACACACACACACACACACGAAAGAGAGAGACAGAGAGAGAGACACAGAGAGAGAGAGAGAGAGAGAATCTTCTTCTTGATGATAAGGTGATGATAAGGAGGGTTATAAAGTTCCTTCCAGCTCAAGCAGAGATAGGATTTAGAGGCACTTACAGAGTATACTAGTAGAACACATTCACATTCATGTCATGCTGAAGCTCTTAACTTATCATGATATGCTTTTCTAACTTTATAAATGATTTAGTAACCAACTCTAATAGTCATCTCTAATTTCAGGCCCATACCATGATTCTTCTATAAAAATACTCATATCACATTTATAAAATGCAAATCACATTAATCTTCATCTATTCTTTCATTAATTTAATTTTAATTTAACTAAAATTTGTTGAGAAACTGTGACAGGTGATTGGGCTACAAAATTAAATTAAACAAGGTCAGTGGACTTAAGGGCTGATGGTTTGGGAGTGGATTCAAGAGCATATACAGAGTCTTAAAAATATGGGCAATTTTAGATAGCAATGCTCCCTCATTTATTAGGTCAGTATGATTGAGTACCTAGGATATGTCAGGCAATGTAATGGTAAAGAATTTGGAATTTAAGAAAAACTTAAACACGGTTCTGTCTTTCGATCAGTCTAGTAGGAAAGATAAACACAAAGAATTCAATGGAATGCAATTTAGGAAATTCACTAAAGTGTGTCTATTGATGAATTTATCAGTTTTATAACACAAATGGCTTACCTTTTATAAAGAATGGATTTAGAGGCGAACAGTGATACATATGTGTGTTAAATAAGTACAGTATTACGCTATCAATGAGTAAAATGGTTCACAGACATGGAGTTGAACAAAAAATAAGCAATGAAGACGTGAACGTTTCTTTGTGAAGTGTGTGGAAGGAAAGGGTAGGAAACAGATTGAGGGGAGAAGTAAGTTAAATGAGGTGATATTTATTTTATAGGCAATGGTATTACTAAACCAAGAAATTGTTTGGGGAAAAAATGCCTTGATTTCAAACTCATCTTGATCAGTGCCTACGTGTGTGACCCTCAGCTTGTTACATAGCCTCAGCTTTATTTTTAGAGTCTGAAGAAAAATATCCCCTCCTGGGCTGTTGTGAAAAATAATTGAGAGAAAGTAAGTAAAATATTTGACACAATTACTGGCTCTAGTAAGAACTCAAGAGCAGGCAGAATAACAAGGAACTGAGTAAAGATGATGACGATGAAGTATTTTGCTCTTTGCACTTTCAAAACCTCCAACAGCCTTTAACACTCACTTAACATGTCATGAAGTTTAGTTTGTTTTTTTGTCCCTATTTCTTGACACCCCCTCCTTAACCTGCTCCATTTCCATTGACCTGTGGGAGTTTCCCTGGACATAACAAGACCATTTTGTGTCAATACTTCTCTAATCGCATGGTTGCTTTTATCTGGAATTGGTTCCCCCACTTTCATAAAACTCACACCATTCACCTTCAGTGCAACTTGGTTTTCAGTAACTGTGAAATTCCTCTACCCTAGTAAGAACCCACCATCTCTTTCTGTTCTTCCTTCATAGCACTCTGGATGGTCTTGTTTTACAATGCCTGTATGATTTCATTCCACTGTTTTACTTAAATTTACTTAAATAATTACCTTCACCTTTATCACTAACTTCAGGATAACCTAACCATTAAGACTTACTTACTTTTGCAGCTAAGTACTCAGCACAGTACTTAATACATAGTATAGCTAAATGTTTACTTTTAATAAAGAACTTCGTATAGATGTATGCCATTAACATGACAGAAATGAACACAACAAAAGAAACATAATGCATGATGTCAACATGATGGAGGAGGAGGAGGACCGAAAGGAACCTGAGAGATCGCAGCAAATAGGGGATCAAGGACAAAGAATCTGCTGCCACAGTACACATCACCAGGGGCTCCCTGGTGGTGCAGCGGCTAGGCTTCAGCGCTCTCAACACTATGGCCTGGGTTCGATTCCCAGCCAGGCAACTACACAGAAAACAAACAAACAAACAAACACACACACACAATACACATCACCTCTCATGATGACTTCATTCCTGCCTAATCTATCAGTCCATAGGCAAATGCTAAATCCTAACTGTGTCACCCATCTTTTATACTTCGCTCCATCTCTGCACTCATTCTATTTGGACTGCTGTAATATCTTGCTGATGTATTTTCCAGCTGTCAATCTCGCTCATTTGTCCCCCCAAAACCGTATCTCCATATCCAAACGAAGGTGGATTTTATTAAGCATGCATCATTCTTAAGCCCTGTCATGCTCCTGCTTAAAGTCCATCAATGTGCCTACAAATAGTGTCCAAGTACGTAAGGAGAAAATCTACGTTTGACATGGCCTTTGTTTACCTCTCTAATTCCATCTTGCCATGTTCCCAATTCTACAAGGCGGATACTAAGGTCATAAAATACAAATTCTGTAGCCCTTTCTACACGTAGCTCCTTCTTAACATTTAGGTATTAGCTGAAATAGTTTCTCCTCAGAGCAAGTTGTCCTGAGCATGACTTAGGACTATTTTGGCTACTTATGAGGGCTGTCCAGAAAAAAAGTTCACCATAAATCCCTTTATTTTTCATATCCCATACTGGAGACTTTCTGGACAGCCCTTTTACTCCCTAATCAATGCAAAATAAAACCTAATAAATAAAGATATGAATAAACAGAATGGGCTTCTCACAGAGTATGGGTAGGCAGGGTAGGACTGAGGTGGTGGTCGGTTCAGCCCTTCACTTGATTAGGTGAGTGGACAGGAGGGAGTTGTATTTTAAAGGTTATCGCACAGCAAAGAGGGTACATCTCCAAGGATGTTAACCTTCTAGAAGCAGCATCTCCAGGCACCCCACGTAAGACTTTCAAGTGTTTCTCATTGGCCTGAACTTGGTCTCGTGGCAAAGTAAATGAGTAAATACGATCTTTGAGCATGTCCAATTAAGTCAGAGAGGTGTTTCAGGAAAGAATTAAAAGTAGATGTTAGGTCGGCAATTGGCAGTCTTTGCCACAGTTCTCCATATAAATTATGACCATTTCCCACCTGGTACATCAGTACATCTCTCACTGTTATATCAGGCTGTCTAATTTTATTTCTTGCATAGATCCTATCCATCCCTGAAATCACTACATTTATTTATGTATTTTCTGACAACCTTGAACCACTACCACAAGTACGTACCATGAAGGCCAGGGACTCTCTGCTTAAACACTATGTATCCCTCGTGCCTAGGGCGACATCTACACTTAGTAGGTCCCAATTCCTATTTCAGAAATAAGTAATCTAATAAAAATGTCAGATAATCTATACCTGAGATGTTATGTGGCTGTTTAAATATTTTTGTGCCTTTTAAAAATGTTTTGTGCCTTTTATATATTAACTAAAATGAAAAGTTTTTAAGTAATTCTCTGTAGTGCCTCAATTTTTCTCATTTTATTTTGTTGTAGTTCTTATAAATCATCAAAACAAAAAATACTCACGCTTTGTTCCAGAATGAATCCTTGGTCAACACACATTTTGTTCTGCATGTGGCACCTGAAAAAAATGATGTTAATTTATTTGTAAGTTACTGAAATCCAAATTGACTAATTTTGTCAATAAAAATATAAAAAATAATATTGCCTTACATAATCAATGGAGGGGTTGGGAAACCTAATCACAGGAAGAGTGGTGACGCCATATAAACTAGAAATAGGACTTGAATTCTGTCAGGACCTCCGCACTAAGAGGTCATTCTCTTGATCAACAGAGAACCTTTCTCCTCATGGAGTAATATGATAGCCAAGTCCAAAAGTTGATATTTTAAAACTTTACCTCCTCTTTAGCTAAATCATCATCATCAAAGACATCGTAATCAATCACACCCAGTGTTAGACTCATGTAAGAACAAGACAGTCATCCAGGATTCATATGGTTGGAGCTTGGAAGAGGGCAGTGGTCATACTACAGGGGGAAAGAGGGAGAAATCAGGTCGGGGGTGCTGAGCAGAGAACAAAGGGCATTCATGGCAATGGTCATATGTGCATGTGCTATTATTTCCCCTAATGTTAGCCCATGAAATTAGTGACACGGGGTGTATTAATTCTCAATAAAAGGTTCAGCAAATGCATTGGAAACGTGTAAAAACATAAATGGCCATCCCACTGGCTTGGATTGAGTTCATTTGAAACAATAAATAGATAAAGATGAAGCAATTCTAAGCACCTCTAAGTTGTATCTAGTTGCACATGCTAACACTGAGCTTATGTCTGCTCTCATTTTGAACACATGCATACACACATACACACACACACACACACACACACACACACACACACACACACATACACACATACACCGGAAAAACAATACCTGTCTTTTTAAAAAGTCTGTGTTCTCTGTAGTAGAGCAAGTTGTCTAGTGTAGTTACTTGATCCCTGTAGCTACAATTGCAACCTTAAACTAAGAGAAATTAACAATATTAACCCTTGCATGGAGTAAATGCAAGCTTAACTAAGCTAAGTTTATATAAAATTGTTAAAGTCAGTATATAGTAAAAAAAAGTACTTGATTTTGTCAAGTGAGAATTAAAACAAAAACACTGATGGTGTAAAAAATGGGTAAAGGTGACCATTAGATTTTTACTAGGATATTGAAAGATTCAAAATAGATTTTTCTAGTGTATGGCTATAAAATATTTGTATATGCATATTATACAATGTTCTTAATATTTCAGTTTAGATAATTCCATAGCTCAGGAATATTAACAGTATATCTGAACTATGAGCTCAAGATTGTTTCTTTCAGGGAACTAAATTCCTTCCCAGGACTTTGCTTTTTCCCCTTTATCACACGTCTCATCTTGCTAAGAGACCAAATCCCTATTTAAATACTAATGTGATAAAAATATATTTATTACAGAAAGGAAAGGATATCCTTTATTTGAAGCCAAATTGGTGGAGACATTTCAAATTGTATCTGGCATAAGAGAGCACAGTTTGCAAATAATAAGTGGAGAAGAGTCTCCAGAGCATACCGGCATATGCCAACTGAAGGCTGGACTGAAATAATTAGTGAAATCACCATTTGCGCACTAGAAATGTGATATTTCCCTCTGCACATTACAGCTGCAGAGATCTAATCCAGAAAGCTTATCTTCCAGAGACTTTCAGATCCACTGTCTTCCCCGAGCCACAGGGAAATTTTACCTTCAGCTGTTGAGTCAGAAGTGTTGGGAAAGTAAATCATTATGAGGAAAAAACAAAATTAACAATCTCTTCATGGAAAAGCATGACTTGCTAATGAGAGCAATACATTAATCAGTGCCAATTTTTTTTTCTGATTTTAATCACAGGATGTGGCATAATCTTTTTTTTAAATTCATTTTTATTGATAGACTTTTTGGGGTGACATCTGTTAGCAAGGATTACATAGGTTTCAGGTATACAATTCCACAGTGCATTGTCAGCTTGTTCTATAATAATTTCACCATCTATTGTGACTTCTCTTTCCATCACCCTATATCTAGCTCCCCCACCTCCTCTCCCACCCCCTCCCCTTTCTCCCCTTCCTATCCCCCTCATCCCCAAATAACATTAAACTATTGATTGTGCCCATGGGTGTGGCATAATCTTTTTACAAGTCCACAGTGTTTTATCTTTGGGCAGGTCTCCTCAGGATGGGAGGTATCGGGAATGATGTAACCCTAGGGAACTAGACATACCTCGTTGTGACTTATTTAGAAATTTTGGGGGTGGGAAGACAAAGAAGAAAACAATGTGCAGCATCTCCAACTCTGCAAACTTGGGCTTTCTGGAGCTACGCAAGATAACCAAGATGGATGAGGAACTCATCAAGTCCTCCCTGCAGTTATCTCCTTAAGGCCTGATTATGCCAAAAATGTTTTCAAACTGGAAACACAATGGCCAGCTAGAAAACTTAGTATCAATATTTCCTCAGTGCAAAGAAATCAATTTTTCATAATTTTGTGGCTCGATGGACATAAATATGAAACTTGCTTTTCACACCAGCCTGTCATTTTAATCATTATTTACATGGATTTTTTAAAAAGCTATTATAGTTTTTTTTATATATTTCTCACATATTTCCTTACTTCCACATTGTACATAACCACCCACTTGTAGTTTCCAAAGTGTTAATAAAATACTTAGTCACACAAACACATCTCCATCCTGTTTTTGCCTCAGTAGGATGGTTTTTGTAGTCAGGACAATGACTGTTTTTCAGAATGTTATTGGGAAATAACTCAGGAGAAAAGATAAATATTATGGATTTATTTTGCTTCTAGCCCCTTCTACTTTCACACCATACATATAATTTTAGCTATCTTTTCCTCTATGACAGCTGTGACATGAGTCAATCAAAACGAGGTTCATCTTCACTTCCTTGTTTGCTAGGAACTTTAGAACGATTGTGCAATACAATTGTATTGATCCACAAATAAATGGTAAATGGTTTGACTGCCAGTTTTCTGGTTCTGTAAAAATTATAAAATGAACCCATATACTGCAAAGTAACATAACTCACTGGAGAGTAGAAGTTTAATTCTCAGTGGATACAAAACAGAAGGAGAAAAGCAAGATCTAAGATTTTTCTTAATAATTACATCCATAAGTCCATTGTTATCATTTTTAACACATATGATCTTATTTAAATAATAGAATATTGATATTGATAATATTGCTTTTGGGAAAACAACCTTGAGGAAAGTATGACACTTAAAAAAAAAGTCCAAGTAAAATCCCAGGACCTTCTACTGTAATATTTCATTCTGAGTTAGGAAAGAGGGTGCATACTGTCAAGACCCCAAAGAGAAAGTGGTATAAAAAATACACAAGAACGTTTTAATACGTTGATAGCTGGGGTAAAAGGTCACATGAAGAGAAGGTAAGATGCTCTCTGGCTGCCACACACTGCTCCCCAGCCTCCACCTCCTGGGTAGAAAGTCTCTGCCTTTCAACACCGCAGGATGAAGTGTGTCTGCACATTTCCTAGGACTTGCTCGGACAAGTGATTGTGTTTTCTATAATGGGTTGGTCGGTGGTATGTCTGAGGCCAAAGATGCCGGGAGTGCTAGGATTGCATAAGTGATCATGAAACTGAAAGTTAGAGTGGCCTTAGTTTTCTTAGTCAAGATCATTGATTGTTGAACTTTACACAAACTTAAAAATTTCCAGAGAATAATTTTTAAAAAATCCGTTATCTCAAATGTCTACAAGAAGTCCAATGCCCTTTTGTCTGTTTCACCTAGGATTCTTCTTCTTTGGTCATTGCGGAAAGTGTGTCAAGAGATGTGCACCTAATGAGTACATATTTTTAACATTCCTTAACAGATTATGAGATGAGATGCACCAAAAGTGCTACCACAATTGTGGGTATGAACCCAAAAAATAAAAAGTGCAGAAACTATACATTTTGACTCTGGAAATAACCTCATTTTTATCCTCTAAAGAAGGGATTTTTAGGTTTTTTTTTTTCTTTTTCTAAGAAGGAGTTATAGTTTTGGGTATACAGTTTTGATCCTGAGATTATATTTTGTTGTCCAAAGATTATGAAATAACTAATGCTTCATTGGTTAAATTCAATGTGTGTATGTGTGCATTCATGTGTTTGTATAATATATATATGAACCATGTGGGATTGCTCATACATAATCTTTTACTGCAAAAATGGAAATTTGGGTATTTCAACCTATAGGTAGCAAGTCTATAAAATGGAAAGAAATTATTTTTCCCCACGGTCATCTCTCAGCTTTCTGGCATCTGGGAAGTGTTTAAAAGTTATTAGTACTTCCAATTCAAAGGAAGCAGCCTAACTCAAACACAACTGTTGGCACTGATGCACCTGACCTTCCCTAGCAAGTAATTATTTGTCTTTCCACCAAAAGTAATGGCATCTGGCCAGCTTTTAGGAAAAATCTTGGAAATAAAAATATTTTACTGCTCGTCCTCATATGAGTTTGCAGACCTGAGCTTTTGTCGTTATTGTTGCCACTGTTAAGTAAGTACCGGTAGGGTTCTGGCTCTATTCTCTAGCTTGTCACTTTGTTCCCAGATCACTGCTGTATTAACTAGAACAAAGTTGAGAAAAATAAATTTTCAAGTGTCAGTTAAATATGAATTGATTGAGTACCAGTGCTAATGTCTGAAACTATTAAAGATAAAACATTCTTCCGATGGAATCACAGAATATTAGATTTGAAAGGAATTTATAAACCATTTACCTCAAACTCCAAGAAATTTATCAAAGTAAGAGATCTAGAAATGATAGGAGATCATCAAGCTAAATAAGGGTTGAAATTTTCTGACACTATCTAGGCAAACATGCTACCCTCCATTTAAATGTATTTATAATTCAAGTAAATTATTTCCTCAAAAAGTTCCAACCTCTCAGTGTTGGTGGTAGTGCACTGATGTGTTTAGGTTTATTTTACCTCCTCAACAGCCATCACATGCACTCCACAGGGATGATCAAGTGACTCCAATTCAGGTGTTTGTTCAACATCCTTTTCACACAGCTTATCCCCAAGGCTGAGTGCATATGTGTAGTCTACGTATCCCAGATGCTGATAAATCCCTTCCCAATTGCAGAATCTGGGGTTCAAACACCTACATGACCATGTAGTTAGACATCCCAGACCTGCATGTCCCAAGCAACACTATGCAGTGCTATATAGGTTTTGTGATAAGAAAGAATCATACAATGTTTGAAATCAGAATTCAGAATGCCTCTCCATTCAGATCAGATGCATACATTATATGCACTCTCAAATAAGATATTCAACAACAACCACCAAATATTTAATAATCATAGGGTTATAGCTATAGAGCTCTATGTAGCTATTATTTATTTTGAGAATTGTATCTCAGCTAATGGGTAGAGGAAAAATGGTCTAAAATTCTCAGATTTCAAGAACATCCACTGACCCAACTATATGTATCAGCAATGTGTGTCTACCCTCTTTGTGCAAGTTATTATTTCCTCTTTTAGAATAAAGGTATCCTGTAACATTTTAGAAAATTTGAAAATTCTTTTCTTCTAGAGAGCCATAGTCTATTTCAATACAGGTTGTTTTATCAAGGAACAAATTTACTTTATTACATATTTGGGATTTTTGTCTGTTTTAATACTCTATTTATCAGCTGGTTATCCAGAAAAAAGACAAAAATTTATATATTTTTTTCTAGGAGAGAGAGACAGACAGACAGAGAGAGAGAGAGAGAGAGAGGATGCAGAGCACATAAGTAATTTTAGTCATGGCAATATTTTTAGTTCCATTATTCAGAATTATTTTCTTGCCTAGAAATCAACTGATGCATGAATTAAATATATATCAATTTTCAAGGCAAAATATTTCCTCAAGCAACTTTCTTACTTTTCCCTGGACAAATGCAATTACACAGGCAAAGATCTTTTTATAATTAAAAACAAAACTTGAACAAAATGGATATTGTAATATTAAGACCACATAAAATAACATTAATCTATCCTATCCAACTGTAAAATAAGCAGAAATAGGATTATATTTGACATTAAAGAAAAAATTATTTTCTTTTTCTTTTCTTTTTTTTTTTTTTTTTTTTGCCACATTGGACCTGTCAACTCTTAGTGCAGGGTTTCTTTTCCTTTGAAAAACGATGACCCTCAAAAGTCTCTGGCCACTGATTTTTAAGTATTTATTTCACAATTAACACTATGACAGCAGCAGCAATAACAAATAGTCATTTCTTTTCGTGTATAACAGAGAAACAGTTATTAAAATAAAAACTATATCTTATAAGGTTAACTTCTTGATTAACTGAAAGTCCTTATTATCTTAGCTCAAATTTATTAATAGTTTTAAAATAAAGCAAGTATTTGAGGGCATTTTCAAAGTGTTTTGTTTTTAGGAAGTTTCGTGGAAACCTCTTACGGCCTTTGAGATAATTAGCAGCATTTCTCTATTTCTAAGTCTATTTGAGGTTTCAAGGTTATTTTTATATACTCCAAAAATTCAGGATGTCAGTTCTCATCAAAACAAAAAGTTTTGATAAGCCCTGACAAATTAGTCACTGTATATACTCACCTTAAGCAAAAACACAAAAGTAGTAAAAATGTCCTAACTACGGTGGCTCCCAGGCTTCACTCATTGATTTCCGAACTCAAACTGACCATGTCGTGCATGGAGGCACTGTCTTTGGTTTTGTGGATACTAAAACCTGAATACATCACAGAATCTTCTCTCAAGGTGCTGACATTTAGAAATGGAAGACGTGCCTTACTCTGCCAATTTTACTAAGGTGACAAACTTTCAGTATTTGATACTCCAGAAACTCGTTTGTGTCTACAATATGTAGAAGAGTTGTTAATGTCAAAGGCTGGCTTTTTAAAAATATGATTCATATGTATCCTTCTGAAATGTCTTAACTGCCTTTCAGCAAGTGATTTAAAAGAGTTGCATTAATTTCCCTTTAAATTCATTGATACAAATAGCAAAGATGTGATATTTTAGGGTTATGGAGTCTAATTATTTCTTACAACCCGTTTAAGAAGCAATGAAGAAGTTGTATAGGATTCCTGAGGCTGCTGTGACAGATGGCCATAACCTTGATGGCTTAAAACAACAGAAATCTACTCTCTCAGCTCTGGTGGCCAGTGTTCAAATCCACTAGATTTTTAAATAGTTGAAAGAATAAAATGAATAATCAAATTTTCATGTGCATAAACAAAGTTTTATTAGAATACAACCATGCTAATTCTTCTATGAATTTTCTACGACTGCTCTCACATTTCAATATCCAAGTAGCTGCGACGAGTGATGTAATATCCTCAATTTTGTCTCTCGACTGCAAAGCCTAAAATATTCAGTTTCTGGGCCTCTGTTTGCTTAAAAAGTTCGCTGAGACCTGTCCTAGATTTTGAACTATTAGATTACTCTGGGGCAGAATGTAAAGTTTTGAGATTCTTTGCACTTCATATAATTTACATCAGTAAAATAGAACCGTCTTCTCTTTTGAATATCAAGTATTATAGGTAGTGATGTTATATCTCTTGACTTACAGAAAAATTCTGACTCTTTCTTTAGAAAAATGCAGGCTAGCTTGCCCCAATTTTTAGAAATGCTGTCATACCTAACATTCAGAATTCAAAAACACTGATGTCTAGTCAAAAACATCTAGTCCCACATTGATTTGAGGTGTTTATTTCCATATTTGGAATGTCAATGAGTAGGAATATTAATCTCAGGACTTCAGAAATATTTCAACAAGACTATGAGTCTTTAAGAGTTTGTGGGGAGTTCCCTGATGGTATAGGGGCTTAAGGCTTCAGCGCTGGCGCTGTCAGTGCTGCGACCTGGGTTTGATACCCAGCCAGGGAGCTACCCACATACCAAAAAAAAAAAAAAAAAAAAAAAAAAAAGAGTTTGTGTGTGTGTGTACACATGCTCCAGTTTTTTAAATCCTAATTTCCTTCTGAACATTTCTTTTTTCTTTTATTTTCCTTTTGAAAGTGGTTTCTAATTAACTTTGCTATTTCTGAAATAGTTAGAGCTATCAACATTTTTAAAAAGTAGCCTGAGCCTATATGTTTATCTATTTCCTTAAGTTGCAACTACAAATCAAGATAAAGAAATTTTTTGCACCAAAAACATAGAGGTATAGATAACAAATACCATGTTTTAAATATAATATCTTAACTGTAAATTTTCCAAAATGTAATTTCATAATATTATACATTTCTAAGACAAAAGAGGAAACAAAATATTTTTGAAATCCTTTTTATGGTACAGTTTGTAAAAACAAGAGGTAAGGTCATGTAAAAATTGTATAATTATTTAATAATAATGATAGGCTGCTAGAAAATGTTGAGCGATGGGTGTCTTTTTTCAAATGAGGACACACTCATATATACATGTGTGGGTGTATGTATGTATATATTTATGTACATACACACAAATTTTAAACATAAAGACTTGTGCATGTCTGCAAAAGCACACCAAACAAAAGGGAGATGGAACACTATGAACTTAATTGTAACAGCAAGTATGTAGAATGTAATGTATGTATTATATTTTTCAGGTACAATATATACAATATAAAAAACAATTTGAACATCATTTGGCAAAAAATAATATGACAGTACTACTCTAATGACTTGTGATTCTTTTAATTTTTTTTATATTTAGCATTATTTTAGATTCACATATGAAAGGCAGAAGATGTACATGTGTGCCAAGAGACTTCATAAGGATATTCATTACTGTTATTTTAAAAAGCAAAGCATTAGCCAATTTTAAAAAGCTCATTAATAGATAAATGACTGAAGGTATATTCAAGCAATGGAAAATACACAATAGTTAAAGTTGAATGACCCAGAGTTGGGGTTGGCAATTTGTTTTCCCATAAATGGTCAGATAACAAATATTCTAGGTTTTGCAGTCCAAGAGAAAAAAATCAAGTGTGCTATGTCAGCAGTTACAGAAAAGATAAAACAAATTTCCACCTTCTTTATTAACACAGTTGCAAACAGTCACAGTGATAATTGGGCCTGGTGGTGTAACACAGCTGGGCTACGTTAAGGAGGGCGCAGAGGGCAGACAGCAGGGACGTGGCCAGCAGAGGAGTGAAGCAGGGCTGCGTCTTTGGGAGAAGAGAAAGCAAAGAGAAGAAGGCGGAGCTCTGCTCCCTGCAGGACTCCGTTCGCCACGGCCTTCTCGGGCATCGTGCTGTGCTCGGACACTAACGGTAGCTGCCAGAATGTTCGTGGTCAGTAGGCGTGTGGCGAGGAGGCTCTACTTAAAGTTAAAACCTGCATGTCACATAACTAGGTTTGAGAGGTATGGGACACATCCTGGTCTCTACTCCTACAACTAATCAACGTGGCCATGCAGCCAAAGCAGCTGTGGGCACCGTGTGACACGACGAGTGTGGCTGTTTCCAACAAAACTTGATGATGGACTTTAACAGTCAAACTCCACGTCATTCTCGCGTGTCATGAGACAGCATACTCCATTTGACCCCTTTTTCTGAAGTGGCCTTTTTTATTGTTAGGCTTCTTGGAGTGACACTGGTTAACAAGAATTACATAGGGTCCGGGCGTGCCATCCTACAGGGCACCGTCCATGCGGTGCGTTGTGTGCTCACCACCCAGCCTCAGCTCTCTTCCCGTCACCGTATGTTCGAGTCCCCCTCCCTCCTCTCCTACCCCCTTGCCTTCATGTAACCACTAAACTATCAACTGTTCTTTGTTTGACTGCTTTTTAACCATTTAAAAGTGTAAGAACCAGGCTGCACAAAACCCCCATGAAGGCCAGATGACAGTGTGTGACCTCAGTTTGTTCGTCTCTGAACTAAAACCACGTGTGTCAACATAAACTCAAAAGCCGTGACCCTGAGTACAAACGGTAGACTGAGAAGGAGGGGTAGCACCCGCCTTTGCCCATGTGACGCTGAGATGGCGAACAGCCTGCCATCTCCATGTCACCGCACCGACAAGGGTGACTTCTCAGCCACGCCACCGTCAGGCTGCAGGTCAGCTGCCGTTCTGCGGGACCTTTTCTCTGTTTTGAGGCCCTGGTTAAAGGCGCAGAGCTAACCATTTAAAACAAACAAATAAATCCAAATACATTCTATCTAGTTATATATGTAGTTAGGAAAAAACTAGAAAAGTACTCGCTGTAACATAACATAAGCAACTCCCACTTCAGGTTGGGAAGTCAGGGAATGGACTTGGGACGAGCAACATTGTAAACTGTAGTTTAATAATCACCGAGAGCAAACATTTTGTTAACTTCTATTATTTGTGCAAGGGTTCAGAGGTATTTGCTATTAAAAAATTCACTATTTTCTTTTAGTTTTCTATGGTGCCCTATTAAACCAATTACTATATTTGTCAGTGTAACTTCTATATTTCTACAAGTTTAAAAAAACTGCATTATGTCAAAAAAGAAATAATTTACATTGCCCCCTAATTAGGTCTAACTAAATGCTGTGTGGGTTAACTTAAAGTATACTAGAATTAAATGACTTTTAACTAAGTTGTCCAAATAGAAGAATCTTTGAGCTCTATTTTACATTTTTTATCCAAGACTGGTTTAAAATTTCTAAGAGTTAGAGGTAGAAATAATGTTTAATATAAGGTATTATTTGTGATTAGTATGGAGTATTTCATTTGTATTCTCTTTCCATATGATCCAGCCACGATGCCATTTCTCTTACTGGCCATAAAGAGAGCCTGAGTGGACTTTTCCCGATTACTTTGTGATACGTGTAAATAAAGTAATGATGTCCTACTGATGCTGAGTATGCATTTCTTTTCTAATAGACAGTTTAAAATTAATGACAAAAACTGAAAGGTTATCGTCAGCTATACTATCAGCTAAATATTTAAAATATGCAGTGCATTCTATAATCATTTTTCAAAGCAGTATATTCTTTAACGTTTCTTGAGAAAATTGATCATCTAAGAGTAAGAATAGATTTCCAGACCTTAGAAGGAAACTATTCTCTAGGACTGCATCTGAAAAATGGCAGTTTGTGGCCACTTTCTTCCTCAAAACATTGCATCTAAAATTCATGTGGTATCTTGGGAATAGGAGCTAGTGGGACTGGGGGATAGCATCATCCAGGCAGAGATTTTTTACACAAGACCAGATTGTCATTCAATTTTGTACTAAACATTATGTTTCCAAGTTCTAAAGCTTCTAGAAACGATTTTAAAACTTGAGGTTTTTTTGGTTCATTTTTGTTGGTTTGGTTTGATTGTTAATTTTTTTATTTTGCTGCTGTCAGCTGAAGTATCTGATCCTCTACCCTTCATTTATCCTCCAGAGAAATGATTCGATTTCCCTGCAGAAGAACTGGTCTCCTAGGAAGAGCAAACCCGTAAGTCCCACAACACAACATGTGGGAATTTGGGCCCCGTCTTCCCTCTCCCAACACTGAACTCAAGCTGCCACTCCGCACCTTATTTCACTCAGACTCAGGTGCTTATTGCCCTACACACTGCTGAGGGTCTAGTCTTTATGTTCGATTTCACTCTCTTCATCACTGTGACAGAACTCAGCATAACACGCAGCATATTAAAGGCTCACATATAAATATCTGAGGAATAAATGAATGGTTGAGTCTTCACCTAAATTTACTACTCTTTCAACAAATCGGTGATGAGAAAATTGTTCAGTACATGATTACACGCCCTCATTTCACCTATAACTAAAACTTATTTAAAAATTAGAGCGTGTGGGGAAGTTTAAATACTATTTAATTTTAAGATTGCTATCTGTTGCCTAATCATTTAATAAATAAATCACCTGAAGATTAGAAAGGCTTAAGTCTTCTAAAAGTATCAATCTACAAACTCTACCAATTGAAAAAAATTACTATCATCTGAGACAAATATTTAGGAAAATATTTTCCAAGGAATACTTTCCAAAATCTTATGTTTGATTTATATATAATGTTCAAGCTTTTTACTTGTACTTAGCAAGAAGATAGTAAAAAGTATGTCTATCCCATATTCCCAGAGGGAAGCTTCCATATATTGAATTTTCATGTTGTGCATGGCCTAGTTTTTTTTCTGTATGAAAGAGTTTCTTTTGCAACATAACAACAATTTACTTTAATCATCTTAAGATTGGTTTTCCTGCTTAATTCAGCATAGGATTAAATTATAGTTAGAAATTTCATGTATGTATTTATCCATTGGACAACTGAAACTAGTCTGTTGGCCTCAGAAATGTCTGTTTGGATTATGAATACTTTCTTTCCAGTTGTTACAATAGAAGTTTCATGTGTAATGTTTGACTTAAAAAACAGTAGAGAATCTTCGCGTAGCTTTAAGGTTTTGTAAATTTTGGATTATTCTGTTTCTGAAGCTTTCTGAATTACTCATTTATCAGAAGCATATAGCACAGTAATCTTCCAAGCATAAAAGCTACATCAAGGAGCATCTTGGTGTTACATATCTAATCAATAGTTTCTTACTTTTATAGAATTAAGAAATTTAAGAGCAGGTTGTATAAGAAACACAAATTGGCCTAGAGTCTTAGTAATAAAAAATTAAATGACTGTCCTAATATATTCTTAGAATATATTCCCAACTAACTATGTGCTTGATAAGATTGTCCATTATAAAAATAAAATATATAGTGCATCGTTCAGAGCTACTAGATATTCCCTGGTAATTGATTCAATAAACAAAAAAATGAGATTAGGGAAGTAATTTTCAATGAGAGAAGGGCATAATGCATGCATAATTAATGATATATTGATAAATCAAATATGTATGTCTCAAACATGAACGGCAAAATGTTTCCAATTACTGTTATGTTAATTTTGAAAATTTTTATAATTAGTTGCATGTAAATGATTGTGTCTCCATTATGTCAGAATGGTTTCTTACAAAATAAAGCATTCGTTAATCAATTTTTTATTTCATTATTCATCAGTCAATTTGAGTAAATAATCTCCATTAATTTTATATTTAATAAAAAACAATTTTGCCTTTGTTTTACTCACTATAATTTAAAAAATATCAACGAAAGGAAAGAAAATAAACATTTAGACAATTTGTTTGTGTTTGCACTGGTTAGTTCTGAACTTTGAGGGGTAGAACATATGCTGTGAACTACATAATCCTACCCTAGCTTATCTAAAGACATCACTTTGCTTGAAAGAGCATATTAATATTTTCCCTCATTCCCTAAATTCATTCTGTCTTGAAAGACAATTTAATAACATGAATAATGTGATAACATAACAATATTATCTATTTATAACATAGAGTAATTAATTATTTTTAAAAACCAAAATCCACATAGCGCTTATTTCAAAATGAGCATGTCTAAGAATTGTGTTGGGAAGAATTAAATAAGCTGCTAAAATAATGAATCGCAGTAAGAGAGCTGACCTCATGATTTTAAAAATTAATGACAAAATTTGGATTCAGATATTGCATATTATCATAAACAAAAAAGGTAGCAGAGCCTCAATGAAAAATCACAATTTATAGCATTTTATATGACAGTGTGTTATTATCACCTTGACCCAAGACAATCAAGTCAATAGTAATTATAGAATATAAAAACCTAGTAATATTAATCCATCATTGTATAGAGGACATTCAGGTCAAGGACCACAGAAATACACAGAAATTTGAAAACACTTTACAAATGTATAATAAAACATATAATTACTAATCATAAAATCACATAAATAATTATTCCTTTATAAATTACTGGCATATAAAATTTAGCAAGAGTTATTAATATTTAAAATGAGTATTTGAGAGTGGAATATGCCATTAATGTTCAAACATTCAAAAAAAAACCATTATTACCTTTAATTAAAAACAGCACTGTCTATAATTTTGAAATAAGCAAAACCATAGGAAAAAACATAGTCCTAAATTTCAATGAAAAGTCTTTTTACTGGGTTGGACAGCGTCCTCCAAAAATTCATATCCACCTGGAACCTCAAATGTGACCTTTATTTGGAAATAAGGTCTTTGCAGATATAATTAGTTAATATGAGTCCCTGCTGGATTAGGATATGACTGGTGTCCTTAGAAGAAGACCACATGAAGACACAAAGAGCCACACAGGTGGAAGGCCATGTGACAGCAGAGCCAGGACTTGGGTGATGTACCTACAAGCCAAGGGATGCCAGGAATTGCCAGAAACGACAGAAAGCTGGCTAGAAAGAGCCAAGGGAGGACTCCTCCCCAGGGTTTAAGGGGTGAATGTGGCCCTCCCTACACCTGATTTCAGCATCCGAGCCTCCAGAACTGTAAGATAATACATTTCTGATGTAAACCACTCAGTTTTTGGTAATTTGTTATGGCAGGCCTAGGAAATGAATAGTCTGCAAATAATATTAAGAAACTATGAATTATCACTTAAGTAAGTTTTATGTAAAAGGTAATTAAAATATACCACTCTAAAAATGCAGCATTATAGCATAACAGTGATGGTAATGGATTCAACTTAGCAACTTACTTAACAACACTGTATGTGATACTGGTTTTGAAAATGAAGAGTCATTGTAAAATTGTGAACATCTGTGTACAATTTAACTGACTAAAATTTTTTTCTTTCTACTCCCAGTTTACTAAATTTTTATCTTGATATATTGCTCGAATTTTATTAAATGCTTTACCTTAATCTATTATTTTATAATTTGTATATTGCCCCTTTATGTTGTTAAGGTACTGAAATGCATTGTTGACCTTTACAATTGATAAATAAATAATAAAAACATTATTCTGAGTAATATAAACCAGACTCAGTAGAATATAAAATGTATTATTACATTTAATCATATTCCCCAAAACAGGCAAAACTAATGTAAGCTATTACAATCCAGGGGTGATCACCGCCTTTGGAGAGAAGTGGGTAGTGATTCAGAAAATACAGGAGGCTTCTAGTTCTAACCCATGATTTGTAGTCTCATGATTTGTGTTCCTTCCTGTATATATGTTATGTTTCAAAAACTTAAAATAATTCATGCTTAGATAAAAATGGATTAATCAATTATGATTTGAAGAAGAGTAAAATATTCTCATAGAAAACACAGAGGTGTTACATTTTATGATACTGTGCATATGTTAAAGATGCATTATTTCATTTCCTCATTCAGTCTCAAACTGAATATCAATGATAAGTTACAAATAAATGATCTAACAGTATTTATCTTTCGTTTTTAGGATATGGTTATTTCTAAAAGTGAAAAAATGGAATATCCCTTAACATGACAAACGTTAGCCACAAGATTTCTCTAGTTCTACTTTTAGGAATATCTTCATGAATTATAAATTAAACTAATCAAATTAATCAATAAGGTGCTTATTCACTCAATTGATAAATGTTCTTAAACTTTTTGAAGTAATAAAGGCAATCAAAATGATTAAAATTATTAAGTTAGGAGAAGTTAATCCTGGTTTTCCCACTCACTTTAGCTGTGTGACTTCAGGCATATTTCATGGTCTCTCTGATCCTCTATTTCCTTATCTTTAAAATTAAGATAATAATAATGAATACCTCATTCTGTCACAGTGACAACTGTGCAGGTTCTCCACTTTTCAAAAATGAGGTAATTTGTGAAAAACAAAAGCAAGAGTGGAGAACCTGCCCCATTGTGAATGTCAAATAGATGAGAAATAAATGGAACATTTATGTTTGAATGTCTATTCTCTATTCATGATATATATAACATTTTATGCGTAATCATCTATAAACAGATATGTCATTAAACATTTTCAATCATTAGTTTGATTGCCCTAATCTTACAGAATATGAGCAAATGAACACAATCTTGATGCAGAGGAAATTAAATAAATAATCACCACTGCTTTTTGGTCTTATTTTTTTTTTTTTTTTTTTTTTTTTTGGTAGTATGTGGGTAGTTCCCTGGCTGGGAATCAAACCCAGGTCACAGCATTGACAGAGCCAGCACCGAAGCCTTAAGCCATTACACCACCGGGGAACTCCTGGTCTTATTTTTATAAAATTCTGACAGTCTTTTTTGATTTCCACAAATCATTCTACTTTGTTAATACCATGACACCGTCAACAAACACTGAAGGTACAAACTGAATAATCATCACTTTGCTTTCATAAGGAATTAGATATTAAACCAATTCCTTAGAATACCAGATGATCTTAAAACCTTGATTTCAACATTAGGTAGAATTTACATTTCTTTATTTTAATCTGTCAAAGGCAATCATTGTAAATTTACATAAGAGGAAGAGAAAATACTAGAACTTTGCAGTGTGGTCAGTATGATAATAATACCAGTCATGTGCTGCATAATGATGTTTAGGTCATTGATGGACCCTGCATTCAACAGTGGTCCCATAAGTTTATAATGCAGTTGAAAAATTCCTATGGCCTAGTGGTTTGTAGGGGTGCAACACATTACTGTTTTGTGCTGTCAGTCTGTCAATAGCAATGCTATTAACTAGAAATGCCTGGGGGGCACTCATCTGGGTCCCAGGGAGTTTCTCACAGACATCTCCCCTTTCTAAACTAATGTTAGGACTGGACTAACCTTTGTGGTTTTATTATGATGGTAAGATGCCCTTTAGTGAAAATCATTAGAAAATTTTGAAGCAAAGTTAAGAGTTTATTATTACAGGCCCTGGAATATAACAAGGCACATCAGGGGGATCACTGTAAGGTTGAGGGAAGAGAGAGAGAGAGGCCTGGGGTTCTGCTTCCATTGGGATTGGGAGTGGAGGCCTAAAGTTTTGGGGACTCACTCTTTATTGGTGAATTTGAAATAGTAGAATGGTGCCAAAACAATCTTAAGAAAGAGGACGTAAGTTGGAGGTTCCGTGCTACCTAATATCAAATATGCTTACTACAGTAGTAAAACGGCATGGTACTGCCGTAAACACAGACGCACAGATCACTGGAAGAGAACAGAGAGCCCAGAAATACGCTCATGCCTATAGAGTCCATTAATCTATGACAAAGGAGGTGAGAATATACAACGGAGTAAAGAAAGCCCCTCCAATAAAGGGTGTTGGGAAAACTGGAGAGATGCATGCAAAAAATGAAACCAGATCCCTTTCTCACACCATAGACAAGAATAAACTCAGAATGGATTAGAGACTTAAATGTAAGACCTGAAACCATAAAATTCCTAGAAGAAACCATAGGCAATAAACTCTTCGACATTCTCTTAGCAATATGTTTTTTCACTACGTCTCCTTGGGCAAGACGTTCCAGAATCACTTCTACTCCAGTACTGGGATTAGACATTTCTGCAGGGAATATAGTTGCTTTTAGTGGGGATGGTAAATAGAAATTGAGGTCTGGATGTTCAGTATAATCCTTGGTTCTGGGCTTTCTCAGCAGTCACAGACAGGAAAATATGAGTACACTACACACTCACCATAATTATAATTATTTCTACATATATTTATATATATGTTAAAAAATATATGTATGGAATGAAAGGGACAACTAGAACATACCTGAAGGGATGCTGGGAAACAAAGAGGAGAGAAAGAAAAATAGAAATGGGGAAACAACTGCTTGCATCTACAAAAAAAATTTTAAGGAGGAATAAGCCTCACTGAGATAACAAGTACGCATTTGAGTGGAGTGCATTCTATTCCTGTTAGGCCAAATAAGAAAACTGGCCTAGATAATAGTAGATTTAAATCTCTGCATGACCATGTAGTTGACATGCAGCCACTCTCCTGCCCCCTCCAGTGACAGTCCCCTGTCCCCTGTCCCGTAAATCACACCTATTACTACCTTAGGGGTAAGAGTGAGTGAGAAGTCGTTGGTTTTTCTGGATCTTATTATGTAATCCAAGAAGGGTCTTTGGTGGAATAGTAAAAGGTTTATTTTACTTTTTCAAAAGTTGTTGATGAATAATTAACAACAAACTACACCAATTTAAACTGTACAATTCAATTGAGTTTGACAGTAATACTCACTCTTGAAACCACTGCCACAATTTTGACAACTCACAACCCCCATCATAGATTCTATGCTTTTCTTTTGCTTCTATCTCCTGCGTGCTATCAGTACTTGACGGTTCTCTCAATACAACTATGCCTTGTCTGTCATACTGACAGGGTGCATAAGAATTATGTTACCCAATAACATAAGAATTAAAGCTCTTCTTTAGAATCTTTCCTAATTGGAAACACTATCTGTGGTAACTTCAACAGTATCACTAAAGAACATACCTTATGTTTATTAGAAATATATTATTACTGCCCTGCAAAAAATAAAAGTGGAGAAGTCTTTATATCTTCACAAATCTCTGGGATATATTTTTTTCCAGAGCAGAAATTATATGTCCTTGGGAATACACACACACACACACTCACACCTATACACTCACATACATACATATACATTGTAGGGACTTACTGTAAAAGTATTCAGAGCCATTTCATCATTCATTATTTTCATTTCATGTGCTAGAATTTGTATACATTAAAATTATTTCACATTTTCCCTCTAAAATTTTTCCTCCAAGCAATATCAAAACATACCCACAATTTCTAATGAGAAAAGTCATAAGCGCCTAGGGTTTGGGTACATTAGGAAAAAAATCAATAATTTATCGATATCCTTCAAGACAAAAGAATGCAACAGCTTTTGTTCCTATCTACTATCCAGCATTTACTTTATAACCTAGATCAAAGAATTTGTGCACCCACTGGACTACAAAATCTTTTTAATTTGTCCTTAGAGGAATAGGCACTATTGATGCTAAATAAGCTTAAATAACAAGGCCCCTTCTCTGTCGATTTCCAAGTAATCAGTGAGACATGTCCTTCTAAGTTCATGGTCTTAGACACTCACCTTGTCTAATAATCATTAAACAAATGTATGTTGAGTGTCTACTCTGTTAAAGAAATGATGGCAAGAATAAAATATTAATACTGATCTCAAATTTATCACAGTTTACTGCGGAGAACTGAAAATACAATGCCAGGATCCGTGGGAAGGTGTACTCGTAAATTAGGGGAAATAAAGAATGCTAAATGCTGGAGGGAAAACAAGTAATATTAAAAACTGAGACACGTGCATAGGGACTAGTTTCCTGGCCCGGCTGTGTTTTTACCTACCTACCATGCTTCCTTTTTGTTCCCTGCCCCTACCCTCCAGTCTCCCGTGGGATTAAGTTCTCTTCGTTCTGTATTTTCCTCACCTTGTTCGGCATGTCCATCATGCAGACAGAGCTGTTGCTTCAGCAATAACGTTTTCTCTCTTCCACAGCAATAAAACCTTTGGTTTTTAGGAGGCTCAACAGACATCCAAAGACGATAGCGTGCAGTCTGCATCGCTGAGCCATTCGACCGCGGCCTTGCCACAGGGACTGAAGCCCAGCATTCTGCAGTGGCTTCATGACAACTGGCAAGCGCCCGCCGTCCCCTCCCCCACCTGGTCGTGGTTTGCAAATGCGTGCTGGATGGGCTGCAGGTGGACTTCTGGAACTGGAACTAAGAAGTCAAGCCCTGCGGTGACATGGGTGCTGGGGAGCGGTGGGGGCAGGAGAGAAGGCAATCCGCTCCCCGGGGCAGAAGCCGAGCATCCCAACAGCCCGGAGCCCTCCGACTGCAGGCCGCCGTGGGGCAGAAATAAACACCTTCCTGCTTTGATCCATCGCTGTTGTGAGTTTCTTCCACTCTCAGGCAAGCCTGATCCTGTCAACCCCTAACAACGTCAGCACATCATCCTCTCACGGCCAGAAGGTCATCACGATGTCACTCCCTTCTCCCCTTCACAACTCCCACTTCCTCCATTTATTTCTAGATTAGAATAAAAACATGTATTCTTTTAAATGCTCATGTGTACAAAAGTGAGTTTATTAAGGTATTTGCTTTGGGGACCCACTTATTTCTCTCCTCTATGCATGTCTCCACCCCGAGTGGAGTACATTTTTCAGTCTTTCAGGGAGAGTTTTGGTGGAGATGAAGGTGGTCAATGCTTTACTTAGCGTCTGATCCGATCACTTACATTGTGGCGTACAAAACAACGTGTCTGGGGATGAAATTTATAAAAACAAATTTCCCTTTTCGTTCGTATTTTGTAGAAGACGCTCATGTTTTCTTACTCCTGATGCTGGTGAACTCACTCTGAAGTCAGTCGGATTCTTACTGCTGTGCAGGTGATCAATGTCTTCATTGTCCTAGCTTCTAGGGTTTTCTCCCTGTCTTGAAAATTAGTATCACAATTCTTTGAAACACGTTGTGTTTCTTTTCGTTGTTGTTGCTCAGTGGGGTCTTGTCCTCTGAGGATCCTGTCTTCCTTTCATTGTGGGAAACGAGAAGTTTTCATGACTTCAATGACTGCGACATTATCTGTATCTTTATTCTCCACGCTGCAGCTCCGCCAGAGGGAGGTTAGTACCTCTTCACCTCTCTTTGCTTTCCCCACGAACGTTCACGTTACCCTGGTGTGCTGTGTGCTGGGAAAATTTCTCCCTCCGGTTTTCCACATCATTAATTTCTGTTCAGCGATATGCATTCCACTTACTTAACACAGGTATTGATTTTATTTTTAATTTCAGTAATTACATTTTTCATTTCCAAGCTCTCCAGAAAATTCCTCCCTTACCTGCCAATTCTTTTCTTTGTAGAAATGGCACCCTAATTTAAATCTCTGAACCAATTTATTGAACTTATTTTCAACATACAGTTACCTTGGAACTGATCATTTATTGCCTCTGATGTCCTGGCACACACCTCGAGGCTTTGGTAGTCACTGACTGAGAGCTTATTTTTGCAGCGGGAAATACCTGCTCGAGTGTGGTCCGTCACTGCTGGTGACTTCCACCGTGGTGAACAGGGATAATACTCTGGTCCTTGTGTTCAGCTCTGTGAGAGTGAGAGATGGATAAGATGGATTACAGGACTGAATCTCAAAAGCTATTCTTTGGTCTTAATTTCTCACAGCATTTTCAACCATCCAAGTACAATGTTCTGGAAAAGAAAAACACTTCTAATTCTCACTGACTCTCTGTACCCCGCGTTCAAACAGTTATCCTCTCAATCAAATACATATTTTCACATATTTATACAGTGCTACTATTAGGTAGCTTTCAGAACACTTTCACTGAGGCCTCACAGAAACTCACAAATTGGGTTTTGTGGAGAGGGATTCTCTTTTGAAGAAAGAATGATTAAATTTATGTGAAATTGATTGGTTTTTTTTTTTTGTTTGTTTGTTTTGTTTTTTTTTGACAATACATGACTGGATAAAGTCTAATGTTTTTCTGGACTCTCCACACTAAAACACTTAGGCAAATGTGCCACCACTTAATAATATTCTCCAAATGATTTCCAATTCCTACACCATTAGTACACTAAATCCTAAAAGATTTTTGCTAACATGGTAAACATGGGGAAATTTCAAAACACAGATAAACGGAAGATTCTTTTCTAACATTAACAGCTGTTCTTAGCTTGGGAAAGAGAACTATGGATACAAGTATTTGTTTACCAAGAAAAACACCGACTTCTTGTCTCTGAAAGGTTTTCATGAGACCATTTCATTCATATTACAGGTTCTAACATGGCTGTCATATTAGACCATTACAGGAATGTTATAGTTTGTAAATAGTCTTTCTTTTTTCATAGTACATATGCAGACATGAAACTTTATTTATCTATGATCATCTAAGAGTCCCCTTGCATAGTTATCATTTTCTAGTAAGATGGAAATAATAAACTTCAATGTATAAATTCACATAAATTAAAATGTTCATTCTTAATATACAGTTTGATGAGCTTTGGGGCCGGACCTCATTTCCTTTACCGCCAAAAGTTCTCTCACATTCTTTTTATTGTCAATCAGCCACACTCCAACACAGTCCCTGTTCTGATTGCTACTATGTGACTAGTTTTATCTGTTATACAACTTCATATAAATGACATTAGAGAGTGCATTTTCCTATGCCTGGTTCTTTTGTTCAATATAATGATTTGAGATTTATTAATATTTTGCATGTAACAGTAGTTGGCTCATTTTTATTGGTGCATTGTATACCAGAATATTTACCTATGGATGTATTGATGGGCATTTGTTTTGTTTTTTCCAATATTGGCTATTACAGTCATTATTAATTCACATAGAAGCCTTTTGTGCAGACAGCTTGTTGTTGCTGTTGTTCTCTTGGGTAAACAGATGAGAATTGTAGAATCAAGTGGTAAGTGTGTTTAACTTTACAAAAAACTGCCAAACTGATTTCCAAAACAACTGTTTTACTTCATACTTCCATCAGCTTAATGATATTAACCATCACTTCATGTGCCTGTGGTCCATTTGGGTCTCTCCTTTTATAAATTATCTATTCTAGTATTTTGCCTGTTTTATTTATTCTGCACTCTTTATGTCGACTTGTATAAATTCTTTATAAATTCTGAATTGAAATCCTTGGCCACATAAATGTATTGTGACATCTTCTCTCAGTCCGTGGTTTATCTTTATATTTGTACTAATGCTCTCTTTTTAAGATCTAATGTCTTTTTTGAATAATGTCTAATTCATATTGTGTTTTTTCTTTGCTTACCCCAAATCTCAATTATTTGCTCCTTTTATCTTCTAAGTTTTTTACAGTTTTAAATTTTGCATGAGGTCTATTATCTATCTCCAGTGAAAGATCTCTGTGGTATGAAGAAGGGTTCATGTACCCTTTGTTTTCAGCATGGATTTCTGATTGCCCAGCATCACATGCTATAAATCTTATCACTTATACATTACTTGATTTCTCTATAAAATTTATTCTATTGATCTGTTTGTATGTGATATTCATATTGCCTTCCTTCATATTATTTTTTTGGCCCCAGATTCATTTTTTGAGTATCTTTTCATAGATTCCTTATTATTGTTTAACGTATAGTAGCGTGTCTTTTGTGACTAAAGACAGTTTTGCTTGCTTCTTTTAATCTTCATAACTTTCTTTTAACCTTAGTCATTGATTCAAGTATCTAGGATAAGATTACCTAAAAGTCATGATAATGGACAGCTCTGTCTGCTTCTGGGTCTTAGGAATAGAACCTCCCTATTAAATATAATGTCAGCTGTAGAATTTCATAGGTAGACTTTATCAGACCAACTAAGTTCCTTTAATTACCAGTGTGGTGAGAGTTTTTATCATGAACTTTTATCAAACATGTTTGCACACCCATTGAGATGACCAAATCATTTTTTTCCCTGTTAACATGTTCAATTATACTGATAGATTTTTAAATGTTAAAAATAAGTTTTGCCTTTCTGAGATAAACCTCCTTGCTCATTTCATGTTCATATATATGTATTTATTTATATTTTTGGATTCAAAATTCAAATGCTAGTATTTGATTGAGAGTTTTTGCATCAGGATTAATGAAAACATTAGTCTGTAACAGAAAAGGTGGCCTGTTTTTAGTTTGTTTTGTTCTTATAATATCCTTGTCAGATTTTACTATCACAAATACACTAGCCTCATAAATAATCTGAAAAGTATTTTGTTTCTTTTCTATTTTCTGAAAGAATTTATGTGAGATGGGCATTATTACTTCACTAAATGTTTCATAGGTTCAACTATTCTGCCTAGGGTATTTTTGTGAAAATTTCTGATGATATATTCAATTTCTTTATTAACTATGTGGCCATTCAAATATTCTAATTATTCTGTCCAAGCTTTGAAAGTTGTACCCTTCAAAGAATTAGTCTATTTTATCTAAGTTGTTTATTGTCCTTAAGCTGTAGGTCATATTCCTTTATTATAATATTAATATCTGAAGACTCCATAATGGTGTCCTTCCACAATTCTTGATTTTGAGCATTTGTGTTACCTATTTTATTCATTAACATAACTAAAGATTACTTTTGAAATCATTTTAAAGGCCAACTTTTTTCCTCATTTATTGTTAAATTTTTTAGTTTAGTTGATCTCTTCTTTAAAATTACAGTCTTTCTTTTATTTTTAGGGGGTTTCATTGCTCTTCTTTCCTAACTTCTTTAGGTATAATTCAGAACACTAATTTATAAACACTTAATTTATCATAATATCAGTATTTAAAGACATACTCTCTAAGGACTGTACTAGATACATTCCATAAATCTGAATATGTTGTGTGTTCATTGCCATGCAGTTAAAAATATCTTCATTTTCTTTGTGGTTTCTTCTTACATCCATGGTTTTTCTTAATTTCCAAATATTTTATTATTTTGACATAACATTCAGTTTTATTTTAATTCCATTGTCAACAGATAACATATTCCTTACTTCAGTCCATTTAAATTGATTGAGATGGTTCAGTGCTGCATCACGTGGGAAATACTCAGAGGAAGAGTTTGCCACATTTCTCTAACTTAGTGGGATGTGAACCCTGAAGTGAGCAGGAGCTGAAATTTCTGGTCAGCTTATTAAATGTCACAGTGATCTTTCCTCACTTGATTCTCTGAAGACTTGTGTGCTCATTCACAAATTCTTAGGTCACCCATGGATTTGAGAGAAGTTTATGTAAAGGTTGTAGAGATTGTCCCTCTGTGGTTCCTTCGTTTCTGGATCTCTTCCCACTTTTTTCTTCATAGTAGTGTCCCCAAAAGCCATCCTCTGACTCTTCACGCCAGAAAGACTGCAAATTTCTGCTTGAGTTCTGGGCACCTTATCCTGCAGACACTGTGAGGTTCTCTCAGAGTACAAGTTTTATAACCATAAATCTCACCCAGTGTGATACACTTCTATTAAGGGTCACATTCCATTCTGCCTGCTTTTAATCTGCTGTTCCTTTCAATAAAACCCTCCACAAGGCTTTCAAGCTATTATTCATTATACTTCTTCTCGAGTTTATAATGGTTTTTTGAAGTAAGATGAGTATGATAAACATTACTCTTCTCTTATGAAAACCAGAACTTCGAGGCTGAAAGTATCTTTTACCTCGCTAAAAATATAACAGAAAACAAGCTGAGCAAGTATAACCTTCATTCTTACTCATTACAAAATGTATTTAAACTTACTTGAAGATGGCATGGCCTTCACATTTTAACAGGTTTTTGTTTATATCACTTCTCAAATGGCCTAGGTTAAATAAAGTTGTCTAAAATGTGTTTGTTTTGGGGAGTTCCCTGATTGTGTAGTGGCTTAAGGCTTCGGCGCTGGTGCTGTCAGCGCTGCGGCCTGGGTTCGATTCCCAGCCAGGGAGCTACCCACATACCAAAAAGCAAAAATAATAATAATAATAATAATAAAATAAAACGTGTTTGTTTTTTAAAATTTTTCCTGGTCCTCTATTTAGTAAGTGTATATAAAACCCTTAAGGAAATGTTGGTATTACTGGGAAAAATCTTATCAGGCAAATTATGTAAATGAAATATCCCATGGATATGTAAGAATGTGAAATCTGTTTAAAGTCTTAGCAAGTTGACATAGAGCACCCTTGTGATAGATGACAGAAAAATGACAACGTTCTGACCAACTTGCAGGTCCAGAAGTGGTATTTTGTATTGGAAAATAAATAAATAAAATAACCTAACTCGCACAGCTTTAATGAAATTTTCTTCAGTTAAAAAAAAAAAAGTCCAAAACAATGTCCTCAAAGCAGGAGTGAAACATTTTTTAAAAGTCATAGCAAGACTTTTTCAAAATCTAAAACCTATATGTATGGCAGTTATTAGTCCTAGGTTACAGTGTCTGGTTAGAAATTTAGAAAGCTTAATTTATTTTCCTCAAAGTAGAGTTATACCGGCAGAATGATAAAATAACTTATTTCATGACACACAGAAATAAGTTCACATTTTAGAGTTTAATTAACAAATTTAAACTTGAACAAATTCAATTCCCATATATTCTTGTTCTCCTATCTTAAGTATGAGGGTGAGTTATTTCTTTGACAATGCAATAAAATACACAATTTAGAGTGTAATCTTTTAAAAGTATAATAAGATGCTTTCCCAACAACTAGAATATTACAAGATAGTGTCAAATATTCCCTCTTATACATGAAACTTATTTTACTCAAAACGCTCTGTTCTTAGTAACCCCCTGTCGAAGTGGGAGGTCTGTGTTAATTAAAATTTTGATGCTTCATATCTCTGAATGGTCTTCGTCTGTAACTTTGTTTTCTATCTTTATTTTAATTGTAGTGACCAATAAGATTCAAGGAATCAAAGAACAGACCAATTTAAACAGTGTCACATGCCACATGAATTGCCAAAAAATAAACAAATCATGGGCCATGTAATATTCCTTAATATCAGGCATTATTATCCTAGCTATCGCTGTGGTTGTCTCACAGGACCCTATCGATGACCCCACCTTATTAGCAACATTACTTATGCACTCTTTTAGATTGCATGAATTTCTCCTTCCAGAGAACTGAAATGGAGGCTGAAGTAATTGAAAAATAATACTAAATACTAAAAATACTGTTGGAGAAACCTAACAATTTTATTTCCGAATGGGTCAGCGAACACAGTTCACCTTTTAGTAGAAATGAGTACTGGAACTGTCCCCATGTGAGTGACATTAGCATTATCTTTGATGGTGGTGATCATTAGATCTGCATTCTATCCTGAGGTCCTACATCTGCTAAATTATTTTCTTGACTGAGTCTGATTCCAGTGTCAGCAAGGACAACAGAAGGCACTCCATGCTTCAGGCCATCTCATCTGGCCATTTCTCTTTGACCTGTGACTGCCTGCACAGTAGTGTCTTGTATTTTCACCAGCTGCCCAACTGTGTGTTGGATCCATGTGTGACCTTTACTAAGTTACTGGGCATGAATAAGCAGTTAACAGGGGCTCTCAGATCTATAGTGTAACCAGTTCACTACCTAACGGGCTAAGATCAGTTATAGAAATATTCTTTAAACTGTCTCTTTAAAATATCTCATTGCTTGATATGGAGAACAGATCAATTTAAATGATTATGAACAGTAAATAATACTTAGAGAAAACATTCTCTATGTCTATACTGATATGATAAACTGCACACAGGACACATAGAGCATTTCTATAGATGCTCTATACTTCTAGAAGTCAGCCAATATTACTGTGAGATCCTAAAGGAGTCAGTTATTTATCCTCCCTGATGTTGGCACTGTCCTCAGGAAGGACAAGTAACAAATTCCTCTGGCACCTCACTGTAATATTAATATTAGCAGACTTTTTTTGTTCAAAATGGAGAACGCATAGAGGATATCTGTCTACCTATCATCTATCTACCTGCCTATCATCTATCTATCTGATATAGTGTTGAGATGCTGCCTCTTTGATAGACTATAGTTTCCAGAATTCTTCAATAAGGTTTTTAATACAATAATTTGTTCATAGACATGACATAACATCTGACTGAGGGAGTCACTTAACACAAGAGGCTGCCACCAAGTGGGCCCACAAATAGAGCATGACGTGGGAAATCCTAACATCTTTGGCTAAACCCAATTGCTTAGTGTAACAGACATAGAAATCTTTCTCTTCAAAAACTCTTCAGGTTCTTTGCAAAACAGACACTTTATTGGGATAGCCAAAATTCCTTCCTCATGTTCGGTACCTCCTCCAGACTCAATCCAAGTCTGGGTCAGAAACGACTTGTACGTATCTAGAAGAAGTAAAAGTCACATCTAGCCAATAGGCTTCCTGAATGCTGAAGCATTTTTGGAAATTTCTATGATGAATGTTAATTAGAAGAAGATAAAGCACACATTTTGCTAAGATCTGAAATTCGAAGTTGAAATAAATAATATATAAAACCACTTAGAAAAATATGTTAGAAACTATAAAAATGAAACATGGTTTTAAAAGAATACTTACTTATGTAATTGTTCTACAAAAACTATAGGAAGCCCTGTCTTAACAATCCTATGATTATTTCAATTCAGAAAGTGTTTTCTGACATCTACTGTGTGAAGATACTGTGCTAGGTAAGGTTGAAATGTGGTCGTAAAATAATTACCATAAATCACATAAAAAAATCTTTAGTCAGAGCAAGGACTCTTTTGGCTACATGAAGGATAAGGGTGTGACTTCACATTAATCATCCAGGGGTCAAAGATTTAAAAAGAAAAAGAAGGGACTATTAATAAAAAACAGATAATAGACATCAGAACAGAAGCATAGGCTAAAATTTTATATGTATTTCTTCTCTAACTGCACTTTTGAAACCGAAGAAGATTGCTGAGTGGCTGCTGGGAAATTGGTGTATTATTGCCCAAGCAATGCTAAAAGGGGATGATTTAAGTCCTGTGTACATGGCTTCATTCAATAAAAAAAAAAAACTAGCCCAATTTCCACCAATGAAGAAGAGTCACATTGTGTGATTCCTCCACAGGAATGATCGGGGGTATTGGGAAAACAAAGTCAGAAGAATTAAATAGTCTCACACAATTTACAATGGCTTCTGTACTTCATGATCCATGGACAACGGCTTTCAAAGAAAATTTCCTAGAGGTGTCAACTTTTCATGTACATAAACATTGGGGACTGAGGCTAGTGGAGGCTGGTGGATAAAATCTTATAGGTATAACTTAATGAAGAATAATTTATCATCAGTTGCATAATATTTCAGCAATTAGAACATTACTTTCAACATAGCTCCAGCATTATTAGATAACCTCCACAAAGGATTTCTTTTAATTATGCAAGTTTTTATTACATCAACAAGGAGTCTAAATAGCTTTGCTTCCTAAAACATTAACAAATAAACTAAGAAATCTGGCTTAAAATTTGTGGAAACATGACAAGAAAAGGGTTAATTGAGTTCTGTTTTAGTTGCAATCACCAGCCACATACACAGAGAGATTCTCTAATAGCTACCTTCTGTTAAGTCCTTTGGTGTCCTCATTCTATTGGTGTGGTAATCATAAGCAATTTTTTTCTACACTGGCACTCTCAAATCAGACAATAATCTCTGTAATCTAGTTCATCTGAGGATGATCTTTTATTTTCTTTGAACCAATAGACAAAAAAAAAATCAGCTAAAATCAGGGCCAAGGTTCATTGAACCAGGCAAATCATGTGATAATGCCTGTGATATGGCAGAGTCTAAGTTTGGTCTGGCCATGTCCTAATATTAATGGTATAAAGGAAGTCTGGGCCTTATTTGTTCATTGGATGGAGACTTGGGCAACTCACAACCACCAACCACGCACATGTATTAAGCAGGTCATTACTGAAGACAGAGGCAAGGCAATGAGGAAACTGATAAGTCAAGATGAGCCTACCAAATAGTGAAATCTCCACAACTGCTATAATTATAATAATCTTGTCTCTAGGGCCCAAAGAGTGACCAAGATTGGTGGGGACTTGGAATAACAGCTACTTAACCAAGAGGTACGATGGGACATACAAAAGCAAAGGTTATATGAGGTGCAGAACCTACACGGTTCCTCCAGCCCACCACTACGGTGTGCAATTATCGAAGGCTCTGTATTAGTCTTTCCTCTGCAGAATCTAATACGATCTCCATTGGTAGAAAGTTGTCAGAAGTCAGCTTACCTAAGGCCATAAGTTTCCAGTGAATACAGATCAATACCAGCTGGGACTACCATGTATTTGCATTACTCTCATGTTCCCATCTGATATCACAAAGTCATAAAGCCTGAGGCCCCTTGCACCTATTAGGAAGAAAGTCCATCTTCACTAGCCACTCATAGAACATAACAATTGACTGCTGTCATTTATAACACAATTCAAGTTTGTGGGGAAAAATCTCATAAACATCAGTAACAAAATCATCGACATAAATGACCCACTATACAATCTCCCTGAATGGGAGATCTCCCATATGTCTGAATATCCAGAAGTTGATAAAATTTATATTTTAATTTAATGTGCTTTTTCATTTACCTTATAAAGTAGCATCACATTTTCTTCCCAAAGTTAGATATTCAAGTAGACATTCTGAAAGACAAGTGAAATATGCATTACGAGATGCTCAGAATATAAACCTCTGTGAAATATTACAAGATTTAAATCTTCTTGTCATAAAAAAAAAAATTCTCTCAGTACAGTTAACCATAGCTTGTCATACTCACCCTGGGATTATCAGGCTACCCTGAAGCAGACAAGAGAACCATTATACCAAAATGGAGGGGGTGTAACAGCTGTTCTGTGACCTCTGGGATGACCAGATGATTTGCTCCCATTCAAAAACTCTAGGGGACAAAGGGATGAGGTGTTCTAAAATGAAACCAAAAAGCCTCTTAATATCAGGCCTGCCATCTCCACTTTGTCACATGTGATCCTCTTCAGGGAATATTACGTGGAATAAAGCTACAATATTGGAGTTTGTGTTAAAATAAAAACAAAGGAAAAAAAGTTCCAGATTTGTAGCATTGTTTTTGAATCCACGACGCTATGGAGATAGGATGGAGGAAGATTTCCAAGATACAAAAAGCAAAACGAATGTGCACCTCCAAGGCCATAAACGACGAACGCCGGCATGACTGGCCTGCTGCAAATCACGGTTGGCCGTGATGCTCAGTTAGAACTAGTGTGCAGCAGGGTCCTTCGGCACACCCCAAGGCTGAAGAATGCAGCTAAGGGACATGCCCTGACCGGTGCCTGTTCCCACATTAGGCAACACGGAGTCCCGAATATTCTGAAAAATAGGGGTCCACTTCATCTGCCAAGTGAGGCCTGACTGTCCTGAAGGATTCTGTGAAAGTAGTCCAGTTTGGCTCCCCTTTAAAAACAGTGACTATATTTCCCTGTCATGCCCAGAGATGTTAAGATAGATCCTTCTGTGACCCAAATTGGACTTTTTTTTTTTTTGATGTTTTATATGCAAACAGTCAAGGGAACAAATAATGATTTTTTGATACATAAGAAACATATAGTCACTTTCTGGGCCCTTTCAAGAAAACAATGCAGTGAGATAAGACATAATGAAATGATACTCATGATGTGAAAGAGTGAGATATTTCTGCTTTTATTCATTTATGCTCTTAGCCTAAATTCAAAGGCTAACATTTATCCTAAAATAGTAAGTAACATGTACATGCTGGATGGTTTTATATGTTACCATTTGATTATAATAGCAATATGAAGCAATTATCTCTTATTATTCCATTTTACAGATGAATAAACTGAGACACAGTTTATCTCAAGTCACATAGCTAGAAAGTGACAGATCTGGGATTTGAACATGAGTTGTTTAGTTGCCCAGTCTATAACTTTAACCACTATACGAGTTCAATAAGGAACTTAGGAACAAAATTAACTTTAAAAAGTGAGAACTTGCACATGCATTAGCAACATTTAACTAAAAATTTAATAGAACTTATTTTTAAAATTATAGAACATATTGGAATATGTATTTATGAATATGTAGGAACCAATTTAATTGAATATTCAAGATTTATGTAAAAATACAAAATTTTAGCTCATAAGAAGTGCTTAAATTAATCAATAGTAATGTTATTTCCGAATGGAAAACAATATTTAAAAGTGGCAATTGCGTTAATAAATTCAATGCAATATATTTAAAAATCTGAGAATTTTTAATGAAGTTAGATATGTTGTTTCCAAATCAATAAGAAAATTGATGAGAAGAGCCAAAACAAAAAAAGCGGCAAAGAATAATTAAGAGTAAAGACTCGAACTTACAGGTATTTGCCATAAAAAACTCAAATTATAGTCAGAGTGAAATATAGGTTCAAGAATGTACTTTCATAAAACAAGCCAGAAACATATTCCTCCATAAATAGAATGACATTTCAAATTAGTGAAGAAAGGATACACTATCCAACAAGCGATATTGATCCAATTGCAAATATTTGAAGGAAAAAAAGTAGCTCATCACACCCTTATATACAAATTAGGCATTTACAATTGATCTAAATAGGACACAAAGTAATAGAACATAAAAGGTGACTATTTCTTATAATCTCTTATGTTACAAAATACAATACTAATTCATTTTACTGATTTTTACTTTTTTCCGTTCTGTGTTGGATAAAACAAATATTTGAAGAATGATAGAAAAACTAGTCACCCTTCAGACTTTTGTAATCTTGCACAAAATGATTCTTTTTATTTAACCAAATGAGGACAAGAAAACAATATAGTAGTATATAAAAAAATCTTTTGACTTTCTACCTCTGTATAAAAAAAAGACTCTTTATAGTATTTATGCATCTGCATGTGAGTCCCTGAGCGAATTCCAAAGCAGAAATTAATGAGTGTTGCATCATGTCAGATGGAGATCATACTGATTATTTCATACGATCAACAACTCTGAGACTATAAGACTGAAGTCTTTAAAGCTAAAAATAATATGATATAGTTCTCTACTGAAGAATATTCAAAATTTACTTCGCATTTCAATCAATTATTATACATAGTTGAAGGAAATCTTACATTGTTCTTTCACAACAATTTTTTAACTTAAGGAAAATTTTATAATTTCAAAAAATGTGAAGACTGACTCACATGCATGGGCCTCTGGATTATAGTCTGTCACTTTCTAGCCTGGTCAGCATCTCCATACATTTGCTACTTCCTTTTTCCAAAATACACTTCTCTAATTATATACTGTGGTCCTTCAAATTCCTGAACCACCCCATCTGTATAATTTAGAAAAGCACAATTGTGCCTTGAATTAATTTTTAATTTAAATCAAATATAAAATACATAGGAAGGGTGAAAAATATATTCAAAAAGATATTTAATTTTTCACTTTTCTATCTCTTATATATTTTTCCTGAAATTAGTTACTATTTTTGTTTCATGTTATTTTGACTCCGGACAGGAAAAGAGAAGTCTTAGTTACCAGGACATATCTTCTATAAACTTAGTAGCAACCCACCTGCAACACTGCCAAAACCATTATATATTTCAATCTAATGGTACCTCTGCTTGGAAGCATAGACTCAACTGATTTACTATGAATGTTAAGATTCCTTGGAGATTTTTCAATTTGAAGATAGAGAAATGTTACTGTCTAAACTCTACATCACCATGGACCTGCGCACAGGTGTTCTGAATCTCTGGCCAGTAATTAAATTGCATACAGTTTACCTAAATTACAAGTTAGAAAAGGTTTCAATAATCAAACTGGACTATAGACTATAGTACGTTTTGAAAATGACAATTTATGATATTTTATTGTTTGCCTATAGATTTAGACGTCTCAGGTTTCCATTTTTAGTAAAATAGAAGCAAATGGCTGATGACAGCTAATAGTTCTTAGGTTCTCACTATGTCAATAATGCTATTCAAAACTCATTCTCTGTCCTCCCCTCAACCCTAGGAAATAGATATTATTATTATGGCTATTTTAAATGACAGAAATTAAAAAGTCCTCCAAGAGAGCACAGTTGGTGAGTACTAGAACAAAGGCAGTACGGGTTTGCTGTAGACCGTGTGTTATAGAACTGATTTTCTAGAATGGCAATGAAATCGTTTCTAGAAGGCCCAGAAAAAATGGGCTCATCTATATTTTTTTCTATAACTTCAATGACATAAAGTACTTAAGATTAGCTAGCATTGGTTTAATAAAGTAGTCCTCAATGTCATCAATACTTTTTTGCAATTGTGGCTAAATAACATATAACAAAACCAATTTCACCACAGGCTGGTTGGATATTAATATAAACAGGAGGTATTCCTAGGGTGTCTCATCCACATGATAACAAAACGACAGTGTTCAAGGACCTGCTGTAAAGCTGGGTTACTTGATGTTACTTTGTTCATGAAATCAGATATTTATTAAAATGTTTAATGAATCTAGATAAAAGCCTTTTAAATATAAGTTCTTACCAGAGAAATGTTTCAGTAGTTCTATTCACACGTTCCCTTCAGAATCAGACAACATGTATTTCCTGAGATAAGAAAAGCTTTGAGGTTCTCCACCTCAGGAATTTTCTCCTGAGCTGCAACTACGTCTGTTCTAAGAATAAAGTTGTTACGGCCAAATTAGCCATTGTAAGTGTGACGTTTTGGTGCTAGCATTTGAAAGGTATGTAGAATTAGCTGGAATGAGAGAAATTAGGAAAATACCAATTTTTCCGTGTGCTATACTCCTTCTCGAGTCATTATTTGTTCCTTCTTCGATTTTCCCTTTATCTCTTATTTTATTTTTTAATACATAAATATATAGAAATTTCCTCTATTTAATTAGTTTGGGATATTTGCTCAGAGTAAGTAATGTGCATGCATTATTGCTTATTTTCTTGAAATTTTGTCACATACTGCAAAAGTGACTCTTACAAGGCATGTTATAGCTGAAAACTATTTGAAGGACAATTGATGTGATGAATCAAATATAATAAATGGCTTCACACTTTGTATAGTATAATTATTTTAAATTAGAAGAGTTATAAGTTGAGTAAATTGGTTTTTAGTTAAGCAAGAATATTCTTTTCTCGTTCAATCAGGCAAGTAATATGCTATAATTAAATAATGTAATAACATAAATGTTTCAACTTCCAAGCAGAAGGGAAGAGAATGTAAAATTTGCCTAAAAGTCAAAAGAACATTCAGATTCCAAGCAAATTTCCAATAACACCCATTGTATCAATAGTAGGAAATGTCTTATCTCTTCCTCTGAGGAGTAGGTTGGATGCAAAGAGCTACACAATTTTTTTACTGATTTTAAGTCCTTCCATTTTGATTCTTTGTGTTTTTCCTGTTGGAAAGCAGAGGTTCTCATCAATGAGGTCATTCTAATAAATAATATTAAATAGATCAGTGCCTTTACCATCAATAGTGATCACTAATATGTTTTATTGCATGGACCTCATGTTCAATAAAATAATGTCTCCATCAAGACTAAGTGTAATCAGTGGTCATTAGCATGACTATTTAAAACCAACAAAAATATGTAGTGGTAATGAGAGCACCTGATATATAATCACACTGAATTGATATTTTTAATTCTCCTAATAAGACTGCAAGCAGGGACCATGCCTTTGGCCATGATAAGCTCAAAAGACATTTGATCAATTAATAAATCACTATCATTCCCTTTGATTTCCTATCAGTGTGCATACTTCTTCCCAAGTCTCTTTTTCTGGATACAATTTATGTATTTTTAAAGGCCTCAGAGTGCGTAAAAAAAAGGGCAGTCCCCACAACAGGTAGAAAGAACCGGCTGCTTCGACTTGCCAGCCGTGTGCTTGCTAAACTGAACAAGTGACTGACCTCCCTAAGCCTCCATCTTGATCCCTTCAAAAGGGCAAAAATAATACCTATTACATAGGATTACAAATAGTGTTAAAATAAATAACAATGCTAAATTGTTTGGCATGAATTAGAAAACGTAAAAAGTGTTAGAACATCTCCCTATATTACACTTTTCTATATTCACATTCACCGAGAAACAAGGATATCTCCCTCTGGGTCTCTGGAAGAATTTGGTCATATCATTTTTGCAAAAGTGATGATATGAAATGGTAGCAAGAACTTCAGTTCCTGAAATTTAACCACATATTAGGAAAGCTCAGTTTGATTTTCATTTGGAACACAGAGTCTCCAAAATTTCCAACTGAAATTGTATCTAAAGTTATGATGATGAGCACATTCCCAAATAAAAATATACATATATGTATAATCAAGGAAGCTGATAAAGAAGCCTTACTCTGAGGGACTCATGAGGCCGTGATGGGGACCAAAAAACATCTAATCATATCAACAAAAATAATTCTTTTCTATTTGCATTAAAACTACCATTTTAACAGATAGATGTCTCATTTTGCTAGCTGTGAATGTGTTTTATTTACTTTTTTATTATCAAGAAAATAATTCAGCAATTAGACATTTATCCTATTATCTATTTATCTATCATCTATCTACCTATCTATCATCTATCATCGATCGGTCTCATTTCCAGAACACGTAAGGTTAATAGCAGAGGCCCTGTCTAATCTTAAATTGATACAGTGACAAATACGCTGCATCCAACTGACAAGTGGAGCATAGAGGAAGTTAATATAGAGAATCAGTGGAAATATCAGCTTGTTTTACTCTCTGAATCATCTGCCGAAGATGAGAAAGATCTTTGCCCCCAAGTGAGAACCCAACTACTCAAGACTTTCTGTAAAAATGTCAGCCAACATAGGGAGAACACGGCATGTGTTCAAGATATTCTGTCTCTTCTGCATCGTGCATGCATTAACGCTCCTGTACTTATATTACACTGCATTGTGTTTCCCTTCTATTCCACGTTCTTATCCTCTGTATTTCCACTCATGTGGTCGATGCTTCCATAGCTATTTTAATAGCAAAGCACTGTGAACCCAGACAGCCGTAAAAAGAGCAAAAAATACAGTGTAACTCAGTAAAGAGATCAGTAGAATGGAAAATAGCAATAAATGATGTAATAAAACACTAAGATTTGATGTTATTCACAGAGTAGAGACAATCATTTGTCCATTTTAAATGGAGCTATTGTTACTCTAGCTTTTTTTACTGCTGAGTTTAAGTTTTAAACGATAATGTAAAAAAAGAGATAAAAGACTGATTTTAGCCAAAATTCAATTTAGCCTCTCATTGCAATCAATGATAGCCCTACACATTTTTAAAAATGAATAAATGTTTCATGTTTTTAAGGTGGAATATTCTCTTTTTTTTTTTTAAAAAAACAGGTTGTAGTAACTTTGGAAAAATGCAAAATCACTAGAAGAGTGTAGACATTCTTAATTTAATGAAGGATTTCTAGTTCAGTGCAATACATTCTTCTCATAGACATTCTCACAATTAAGATCCCTAATCAGGAATATTATGCAAGTCAGAGGACTTTGAAGAATCTGTCTTCCTTCAGAGGGCAGAAGGTGCTTCAAGGAACTGTCTCAAAGGCAAATCAGGCCATCTAAAAAATCCTGGCAAAAATGCAAAATTAGCTGACTTGGACAGGTTTCTCCATGTTTTTAGAAAAGACATAAATTATCTCTTAATTTTTGTAAGGGTTTTCTACATAGAACCACACAAATTCCCACTATGATGTTTGCTAACTCTAAGATATTGAGTTACGTGACTTTTTCACTATGAATTTTACCATCATTATTTGGCTAAAATAACACATTTCTTAAAAAAGAATTGTAGACTTAAATAGAATTTTTAAGTCCTTACAACAGGGGCGAGCACATACATCAGTCAGCAAGAGGCAGCTTATTATTATGAAGGGTCTAAATTTTTTTTCCTATAAGAGGGATTTTGGAAGCAATGATCTTTTTCTACAAAATGTAATTGCACATTTTGCAATGATTTTGATCAGTGTCACATCAAAATAACTTGTCAGACAATATTGATGAGAGTTAACAGAGAGCGAGAGTGAGAGAGACAGACAAAGAGACAGAGACAGAGAGAGAGAGTCTGAACATGGAGAACAACGAAAATCTAGTAAGCTCGTAATGATAAACGGCCAACAAAAGATTTTGACTTAGAGGTAAGTTCATGGATATTTTACTGGAAAGACATTTTGTTAGGCAAATAACTGAATTCATTCTTCCCTTGGATTATAAAATTTGTTAATTTTCTGCTTAAAAGAATTAGAATATTAATATGAAATGCATGCTCTGAGGATTAACTATAATATCAAAGTTGCTACTAATTATTGGAATTAATCAGTGGCTAAAGGACTATGACGATTTGTGTTACCAAAAAATTAGCTCTAAAAGGATAAACGGCTAAGAAGTTTATGATGATGATTATTTTATACGGAGGATTTACAGCACTGTGAAAATTCACTTTTACTTTACCTCATTCAAAAACAAAGCAAAGCATTTAAACATCAAAGTTACTTCATTACCATGAAAATCAGGCCTCTGATCAATTATTAAAATGTGTGATCCTCTGGAGATATACACACACACACACACACACACACACACACACACACACATATATACACACATACACACACACACACACACACACACACATATATATATATATATATAAAATCTGCTAATTACGTAAGTGTTCAAAATAATACCAGAGCCATCCCATCTCTAATAGTCATTGAATAAATGATAATTAAACTCATGCCTTGTCTTAGTTAAGAAAATGTTATTCCTGGAACAACACCCATTTAACAATTCCTGTTTCTGTGCACATAAAAGTAACTCATTACAATTTCACTTCTGTTAAACAAAGGTCATTCTGTGACTTTATTTATGGTCTCATTTGGAAGATATATAAGTATTACCTTAACTGTTGTGAAGACTAGCTCACGGAATATATACTTACTCATATGTATTATGTTCATATTTATATTTTAAATATACTTTTAAATGGACTCAAACAAATTTTATCAACAGTTGATTAATGTTTTTTCATACAAAAATTTATGAATGCCCCCCGCTAATGTTCTACTTTAAGCTTCAAGTATAGTCTTATTTATTTAAATTTTTTAAGGCAAAAAACATGCCTTGGTGCTTTCCTTGCCTCTGAACCTTTGGGTGTAAATGGTAAGTATTTAAAGTTTAGGTTTTTATTTATTTTTGTTTTGTTTTGTTTTCATTATTTTTTCTCTCCAAGGACTTTTTGTTTCATGTACTGGGAAGTTGGAGGGGAATAAGAAATAGATTTTTTAAAAAAACAAACAGAAACCCATAATTATATATAGAACTATTTAAATACTACAATCCCAAACACAGACCTTGTAAGAGAACCCAGACCTAGATAATGTTGCCAATGAGGTTGGCACATTTCTCCCTAGACCTTGAACAGGTACATATTTTCCCCAAAGTAAGTTTTGTTGACATGAAAGACATTGCTATCAATCTTTGAACAGAACAATAAAATATAGGGGTATTAAATGGGTACATAACAATATTTAAGGGCAGGAAAAATATTAAACACTCTAGAACACAGGCCGAGTTAGAGACAAGGGAAGTAGCATCCTGTAGCGCACTTTTAGTGTTCATTATCCAGGGTTCTCAAATTTTACTGTGTTGTAAAATCACTTCTAGGAGTAGAAATGCAGATTTCTGGACTCCGAACACAATGTTTCTGGTTCAAAACAAAAGAGAAAAGGTTGTAAGACAAAGACCATAAAAAACAAGCTAGTGGAGCTTAGAGAGTAATCGAAAGGAAACCAAAATGCAATAAAAAGAGATAAATTAATTTTAGAAACAACAAAAATAAAATGAAGAATCTGAAAATACAGGTAAATGCTAGCTAGAGCTGATGAAAATACATACAGAATGAAAAGAAGATGTAAAAATGAATAACAGATATGAAGATAAATATAGACAAAACTGGATTCATGATAAACCTAACAAATAAATGCAAGTATACTTAAATATATAAGAAAAGTTTCCTGAAATTAAAGAAATAAAATTGTATTGGAAAAGAAAAGTCACAGTGCCATATACAGAATATATGCTGAAAGAATTTAAAAAAACCCTGAAAAGAAAATATTGTAATTATTAGCAAAAATGTATGAGAATAAGTTAAGAAACTTGAATACTGAAAAATATTTTTAAACTAGACCCACAAGGCACAAATCAAAATGATGAGGAATCGTACATTTAGCAATGCCAAAATTAAAACTTCTGAATGTGAAAAACTGAGGTTGCCTGCTGTGTGAGAAGTTGTATCAGTCTGAGGAGTCTCTTAACAAGGAAAAAGCTAAAATACATACATCTTTGTTTATGGAGCAAAACATCTTGTCCTCATGTTCTCAGTATGGCTATTATATTTTAATGGCATTTAAAAACACTTTATACATTATTCTAATGTTTTTGGAAAAGCGTTGGAAAGATTATACATAAAATCACTCCTGGATCTCTACTGAAATTGTACGACAATATTGTATGCATAGTAAAATTCCAACAATAAAATGTATTATTATAAGACGTTACCTAAAACGTACATGGCGATTATCTTTTTGGTTGAGTTATGAGTAACACTGTTTCTCTAATGTCTAAATTACCATAGTTCCAATCAATGTCTTGTGTGTTTTCTTCCTACTGTTTGTTATGTCTTCAGCTTTATGAAGGCTGAGTTTACAAATGGAATACCAAGTCTTGAATTGTGTGAACCTACTGGGCAGGTGACAACTGAATGGACTGGAGGAAACCATCTCTAGGTCATCACTGGCCAATGAAAACGATTTAGTAGTGAACAAAATCTCTTTAACACCCACCTCTGTTCTGAGTAGTGTCCAAACAGATTCTATTTTTTGTAATGCCAGACAATCAAAGAAATAATATACTGTGTTAGGAAAGAGCTGGTTCAAGTTAAGAACTAAATGTGGAGTCAACAGCATAACTTTAGCAATACTACAATTTGTGATATGTGGCTAATATTATTTATTAATTTAATAATTAATAATTTATTAAACTTCAGTTTTCTGATTCCAAAATGTGAATGACAGTAATGTTAACCTCACATGGTTGCTATAGTAAGTAAATGAGACCATGGTGTTAAGTTTGTTTGCTATAAAATAGGCTACCAATATATCCTATACACTTCCTTAATCAACACAACAGTCCTGAATAAGGAAGGCATCAAGGATCAACAATGTAAGGTAGCAACAGCCATGAGGAAGACAAGTCTTAGGTTAGACGAAGTCATTTGTGGAAATTAGAAACAACAGCGCAACAGACATGATTCTGATGGGCCATAATGGGGAACTTAGAGAGTCAGAGCAGCTTATCATTTCCAAAAATAAAAGGCATCCTCACCATTTTGTCCAACATCTACTCTGTCCTGATCTACATTCTATATCCATGATAATCTGCTAAGTGTTTTGATACACTTCTATTTTTCCAGTACTTTCCATCTATTCATACAGTAAGTTCCCATTTATTAAGGCAATTTGTCATATCCTCTGCCTTCCAAAATAGCTTACCATCCCTTCTGACAGTCATTTAGAAATCACCTCCTATTGAACATTCTTATGTATATTTTATTTAAATATTTCTTAAAGCCTGTTTACAAGTACTTCTGCACCAAGGCACCGGGAATGTAATCTTAAAGTCGAGATTCCTGAGGTTGCACTGAAAATCCCAGGCATTAATAACACTTATCTCCTAGTCTCAGAAAACTCTAGAGTAAATCCCATCATATTTCATAGGTTTTCTTTCCTTCAATCCCTAATCAGTGATTTTCAAACAGCCATTTAGGAGTATTTTATTCAGTTCCTTAAAAAAATCTGCATTTTAATAATCATGTTAGGTAAAATAGGTGGAGCTTTTTAGAAGCTATACTCTAATATTATTATTTTATATATTAGCCATCTGATAACACAATTGCTTAAACTGTTATTTAAAATGTTTAGATTATTATATTTCTCATATATTTTTCAGCAAAAATATAATGGAATGTTGGATCAAGTCCTAAGTATTTTTGGTATCATCTATAGAGACCAATAAAGTGCTATTAATACTAAGTATTATATGAAAGCAGTAAATGATAAAAGTTTCCAAGTTTGTTAGTCCCTCTAAAATGCAGGAAAATATTCTACTCCCCTGAGTTTTAGCTGATGAATTTCCTGAACACCCAGTTAGCGTAATGAAATTTCTCCATGTTAAATATCCAATCTGAAACCTTCATTCAACAGGAGAGATATTTATATAAGGGTTTGTACATGTGTCCTACACATGTAGAAGTAACAAATAGTGTGAAAAAACAGACAAACACAAAGCAAAATTGTATAGGATGAAACAAAGGAAATAGTTTCTAATAAGTGTCCCATGTATGACATAATTGTTTTCTTGCCTAACAAATAACATGTTAATACATATTTGGTATTCATAGAAGGTGGTTTCAATGTTCTCCCAACTGCCTCAGAGGTCTGATACTGTATATTTAGTGTTTTATTAACATACATTTGTATATATCTCAAAAAATGTATATTCAATTCATATACATAAAATTCACTCTAAATACACTAAAGAGAATTTTAGCAAGTTGGAAGGGTTACTATTTTATCACCAGTATTTAAGGTTTGTCAAGAAAAAAATAATTACTCAATTAACATTATTTCCCTGGTATTTATTTTGTTTTATGTATTTGAAACAAAACCCTCAAATCATGCTCATTCCACTCAAATGTAATATATTTTACATATTTACTTGACTAAAATTAAATACCACATTTTATTTGATGACAACTGAATGACAAGTGCTCAGGGGCTTCAGGGAAAAAATAGTGTAGCAAAAACATATTTTGAAATTTCGTATGGAATCAATCATTATTTCTAACACTAAAATTTTCATAGGAATGAAAGATGGATGAGATGATGATAAAGGCAAATAGTTTTTATGATATTATGGGGTTTTTCCCTGCTTTGTACCATGTTTGACAAACAGCGACATCTGTCTAAAATCTGTCATTATGATGGATGGGAAGCATAAATCACATTATCTTATGTCAACACTCCTCTCAGAACAATATTTTAACATAAATTCAGTACGATGTCATGAACATGACCCTTGGAATAATAAAAAGAGAACATAAAACATTCAGCTGGATCATATTTACATAGCTATTTTTAACCTCTTTTGACTTAGGAAACCTAAATTTTCAAGAGATCTCAAAGATATAAACTATATCCCAGACAGCTTGAGAACTGTTAATATAGCAAAATAAAATTTTAAGCATGAATGCTATTGTAAAGTATATATTGACAATGACATTTCTAGTGAAATCATATTCTAAAATATTAAAGCATTCAATGTGCAATTTTGGAGTTTTGGCTAAAGTTTATTTGAATTCATGCAATTGTAATATCATATTGTTCCCAGTTTCAGAACTAATGATTTCTAGTGATTTATAAAGTGTTCCAAAACATCACAAACCACTAAGAAGCATCACTTTAGATAGTCAAATATATATATTTTAATTTTTAACTCTTAAATCTTACCAGTGCTTGTAAATACATTAAATGTATCCTAAATGTGTTTGGTTAAACATTCTCTCGTTCATCAGAGTAGTGTCTTCTGTATGAGCAAGACAACTGAATTTTTATTTGTTTAGACAATGTTTTTAAGGTCTTGGCATATATAACTGAACCTTAATAGAATGATCCAGAATTTCGATTGATGTATCTGAGTTTCTCTACCTCAATCCCCAAATTCATATACATTTGAAAGTATTTGCTTTGTCACTCTGTGCTGGGATGGAATAACCTATTCTCATCCGTGACATTAAAAGAGTGAATCCTAGACTGCTTTTTTGTTAGAAGAAACGTAGTCCCCTCGTGCTCCTACTGAACTCAGTTATTTTCACTGCACTGAGTAAATCAATTGACTCACCTACTCGCCAACAAAGAACCGTCTTGTCTAGTGGAGTTTCCTTCGATTGCTTCTAAGTCCCTTCCAGTTAGCCTGAAGCAGAGGTTAGCATGGCATGTCCCTCTCGTAGCTGCTCTGCCTGAAGGAAGTTAGTCTCCATTCTTGTGGCACAAAATGAAGGGACATTCTAACACCTTTAACCACATTACAACTGCACCACCACCAATTTTAAGTTAGGCACTCAAGTGTTATTATTGTTACTACATTTTTTATATTTTTATTTTATTTGTTCATGGCTAAATCATCTGACTTAAAACATTTGCCAGAAAAGAAAATCAAAAGGCCACTCCATTCGGCACTGTGTAGTTTTAATAACAGCCTTCCGCCTAATCATTCACGCAAAGGAAAGGACTTCGTGTTCAGTGGGTGTGATCACACCAAATAATTTAGACATTCAAACTCTGCTTTACCTCATAGTACCTGTCTGTTTATTTAACTTTGATAATTATTTAAATTTTATACTGAAGCTGGCTACACATGTAAGTCCATGTAAAGAAAATGATCATTTCATTAAATTCAGTAATATGGTAACTAACCTATAATTAAAACACAGTTTGGATTTAAACTTTGTTTTAACATTTTTCTTCCCTGATATGTCTTTATATTCTGTCACAGTTTTCATTTCTAAAATCACAACTTGGGGAAGGTTATAAAATTAGATTAATTTTGTCTTATTAAAAAATCCTGATTTGAGAATAACTCTAACAGTCCTCATAGTTTTGTCTAAAAATGGGAACTGACTCAAGACAAACTACCAGGACAAACTGGAATCCCCAAGACCAGACACATATTAGGTCAGGGAGGACAAGCCTCTGTGATGGACTGGATATTCTTCTGAGATAAATGCAACTACTGTTTCAAGTGAGTCCATGTCCCCTATATGTTCTCACTGAACCATAATGGTGGCAATAACCTTGGTCATAGAAAAAAAATGATATTGGGAAACACGGTAATATAAATGGGGTAATCATCATAACTTTGTTGAGCCAATTTAGTCCTTAGATAAATAAGAATGAAGGAATATTTGGAATTAATTTATAGAAATACAAGACCAACATGTTCTTTCAATATGGTCTTCTTGAGCTCCTTATAAATATATAGAGTAAAGGGTAATAGAAATGAACAGGGCAATACTACTTAGTGATAACTATGAGGAGGATCATGTGGATAGCTCATTTTTACTGCGCAGAAAGCCATTCAAAAGGGAAAGTAAATTATTTTTAAAGGAAGGAAATGTATACATCATTGTGCCCCCCAATTCCTCATTGCTCCCCCACCCTCTCCAAGTCTGAGAAACATGCGTTATAGAAAAGTTACAAGAGGAATGATATCATTATTTATGTGGAAATAAATTTAGAGAAAATATCAACCTAAATAAAGCAATTTTTAAATGGCTCACTTGGTAAAGGTGACAAGAGAGGAAGTTATATTGTTAGCTACCTGGTGTGTGGATCAGTTTGTCCAACGTGTCCTTCCCTAATACGACCGTCGTAACTGCCTGCCTCAACCACCGAGTGTAAGTGGCTCATTCATGATTACGAAAGCCATCACCAGAGCTAGACTTGAATCAAGACATTGACTCGTCCTAAACAACTTCAGCACATCTCTTAATTCCAACTGTTAAGTATGCAGAAAAACACGCTCCTTGGTCATCTAATCCAGGTGGTTTCCAAAAAATGTCTCTAGGTTGAGTTAATGCAGAATCAGAATGGAGATCCTTCCTTTCCTTTTATTTCTTCGCAGTAATGGGAAAAATCAATTAATACTGTGACTTTATATCCAGTCTCTGAATGTTCTAATTCTCTGGTGGTGTTCATCTGGTGTGTCACTGACAGCACCTCCAGCATAAACCCTAAGGCAGTAATACGTGATTCGATTTATTGCTGTAGGCTGCAGTGCCCCTGAGAGCCTTTTCCGTTTCTTAAAATTCAAAGAACAAAAATATCAGGAGAAACTGTTGTTTCATCTTCACTGTTCAAGACTGAGATAAGGATAGAAAGATGATGGAAGAAAAACTTATCCGTTCTTTCCTTTAAACATGGCGTAGTCGCTTGGATGAAAGCTGGTGATTCTATGAAGAAAATTTATCAAAATCTGGTAATTGCAGACAGCTCCCTGCTGACTTCCATGGCACATGAGGATTTAGAGTAAAAAGTCTAATAGGGAGGAAGGCATTTCAAGAGATGACATCTATTAGAATTCTGCTTAAGAGGAAAACAGGAAGTCAGGTGAATTGAAGCACGTGAAAAGTATTCCCATCAGCAGAAAAGCTGAAATCTAAACTAAACCCCATTAGGAGAGGATAGATGCAGTGATCCTTACCACTAGAAGGCATTTCATCACCTCCTGAGCGGTAGGATCATTGTTACTCTTCTCAATCACTCACAAAATTTACATTAGCAACTTATTAAAACACAGGCAAATGAAAGCCTTAAGCTCTTGAGGGAAGGGAAACAAACCTGATGAAAACCGATTGCAAAGGAACCAGAACCAGCTACTCTACCTGGGGGCTGGAGCAGGCATCTGTGCTGGCCTCTGAACTCCTCCAGGGAAGGGCTCTATACAATCCACTCCCCGGTAGCCCAGGGCAGCACTGCACGTCTGAGCTGAAGGCTTACTCAGAGGTACAGGACAGAGGAGACCCTGGAGCTGAGAGTGGGGAGTAGGAATGAAAGGAAAATAATATAATAACTTTGGCAAACCCCCTTCCACCCTGAACCTTAATTAGAGTATCACTAAAGACTTTCAAGAGTGTGTTGAACTTGGAGTAACCATGTCAACTATGAATCTCAAATCCAGGCCTACTTTTATTTAAATTAACTCCCCTCACCTCACACATTAAAGGGAAGCAGAAAGCAAGCCCGGGTCCAGGCATAAAACTGTTTACCTAATTACATCTGCAAAATCTTTCCATATAAGGTAATGTGATCACAGGAATAAAATCCCTTCATATTCACAGATGGCACAGTCAAAAAAAAGGAGGATTAGATTAAAAAAGTGAGTCATTGGGTAGGGGACATCTTAGAATTCTGCCCATCAGACTATGAAATCCACTTATGTCAGAATTTAACACATAGTAGACACATTAATTGGCTCCTATTTCCATTAATGGCAGAACACAAGTGCTATAGCATTAGGGTATTCCTCTGCATACTAAAAGCTTGTGATAATGCAAAATTTTGACCCTAAATAATAACCTTTGGCTCTTGTATATCCCTGGAACTAAACCCCAAAAGAACTTCACTAAAGATAAGGAATTATAGTCAGGCATCGTTTTTACTAATTGAAAAACAATCTTCAGGTGAGTCCTATCATTCATGAAAGGAGTAGTTATTAAGCAATGCAAAATAAAAGAGTAATCTCAGACCAATTTACATCCAAACTTTTAATTTTACTTGAATTAATTTAATGCACATTTTGAATCTGAAGCCGTGTTACTGCATGTGACATTTGCAAGCTATTACTTTGCCTATGAATGTAACTACAAATATTTAAGATTTTTCTATGTGTGACAAGTAATCCAGAAACAATATTCACAATAATATCCATTCAGACTTAATATTAATAAAAATATTAAGCATGCTAAAGGGAAATTACTGTATCAGCTAATGAGGGATACATGATGGTCTGGCATAGAGTCAGACTTTGAAATCTAATTTTATATATATACACACACACACACACACACATATACACACACACACATATACACACACATATATATATATGCATTACATTAAGTTTTAAATGTAAAATATAATAAACCAGAAACAACAATATTCGATCTGTGTTCGGAGAATAAGGAGGTATTTTCCACTTGTAATGATCACAAAAGTTTTTATGGAAGGAATGCATGAGTCAGCAATTTTATGACAGTGTGATTTGCATAATTAGACAGAAAAAGAACATTTTGTTTGAAGGGGAAAACATGGATAATCTAATAAAGAAGGAAGGTATAAATCGTAATTGAAAAATAGCAATTTGACTGGGAACAGTAATAGGGAATTATCACTGTGGTTTTGTGGAAGACAATTTAACCATTATTTTCCCAAGGAAAGAGCTGATGGGTGAGTCAAAGATGAAAGTTTTAGGTATTGGTGAGGTGCAGAAGGAAAGCTTGAGAGTACTTTACCACATGAACTCCCTGTTCTCTGCAAAGCAAAATTCAGTCATTTTTACAGAGGGTTAGGAAGGCAGATAGGTTGTGGGGTTTAGAACAGTACAAATGTTAGAAGTAACATGTGTTGCCCATCCTTCTGAGGTCAATGAAAGGGTTTCTGAGAGGCAACGAGGGTTAACATACAGTGAGAGAATACATTTGTCATTTAATCTATGAAGGCTTCACTTTTTCTCCCTTTAATGTGCAATCACCTAAAATAAGAATGAAATAAATCTAAGGTTTTACCCAAAACAAGTGATCGAACCTTCTCAAAAGTAAAATCCCTCCAAAAGGCAATTAAGATCAGATAGATGCTAATATATATAAATTGAGAAGGGTAAATAAAGAAAAGTGGTCAAGAGAGGGAGAATTACATACTAGCATTTTGTAGTTGTAATTTCAAGGTTAAAGAGCTTGGAGATAAGAGTGTTTTCAAACAATGGTGATATGCAGGGTTAGATCTAACTATAAATATTTCAACTTCCAAAGACACCATAGCTAATTGAGGTGTACAAGGACATGCAAGGTCAAAGAACTGAAAACATCACCAACATCTTAGTGGAAGAATCTGAAATACTGGCAGAGTAGAGTGGGAAATTATAATCAGATGTGTTAATAGCTGAATATAATGAAAGGAGATGGCTAGATAATATCAACATAGTTTCAAACATTGTTATAAAATGGTTGATATGAACTTCAAAAGAAAAGGTGCTGAAATATTGAGAGGGTTAATGATAATTTTGAAGACTCAATGGAGAACTGTGATTTGTTAAATCCTATCCTTTATCTTAAGAAATGGTGAATAGAGCAGGAAATATATAGAATATTTAATCATGATGTGTGCTGCATGAACTACACAATCTGTAGGATAGAAATTAAGTGGCACAACAATTAGTAAAGTATGGTTCTTGCCCTTTAGTAGTTAGAGACAGTGAAGGATTCTCTAAGCATTGAGTGTTTATATGGGAAGGTAATGGCTTGTTTGTTACAAATGTTTTGAAGGAAAGTTTAAATAAAAAGGTAAGGAATAATAAAACAAGAATGTCAGGAAATAGAGAGAGGCTTTTTCAGCAAGATAAAGAAGCAATTTGAGAGAAAGTGAGCAAAGCCCACTTTCAAAATAATCAGACTATAGTTGCCGATAGCAGACTGGATGTAACATTTCATATACTTACTTTTTAAATGCAAGATTAATTAAAGTAATTAACTGAATTAATTAATATTTATATGCAATATTTCTACACAGCACCTTTGCCATCAAATATCACCTAGTCTAGTGGATCCAACAACTCTTTGAGGAGATACAAATAACTAGAATAAAGTGCAGAGAGTAGAGGACTTACCACTCTACTCTAAGCAACTTCCTTATTTTAAAGTCACGGCTGTATTTTGAAACAGGTGACATCTTAGATGCAATTACCAGGTAGAATTCCATAGATTACTGACAGAAAGGATGAGTGTTGGGGAAAACAAAAATTAATGAAGGTAAAATATACTCCTATTTTTCTAATTTTTAATTGACCTATAAGAAAATTTCATTTAAAACAATAATAGTGACAGTGTTTATTGTTTATAGTACATGTAAAAATTAAATAATTTCATGAGGGGTAGGAGGGAGGAATTACAAATATTCTGTCATAAAGAATCTAGAGTACGTGTGTGATTCACTTTTAAAGCTCTATAAGCACATTGTAAAAGATTATACAGTCCATACCAAATACAGAATATATAAAAATGATAAACCCACAAGTTTCATTTTCTCCATTGAAAAACAAATGCAATAGAATTCGTCTTCAGAGCTCACAGGAATTTAAATTTTAAGATGAATTTGTCTTGTAAAACACAATTTCTTCAGTTACATTTTATATGAATAAGGTATTATATTTGTTATATGACTGTTAATATAATTTCTTACACTGAATTTATGTTTAATTTTGTACTTTTTATAAAATTTTATTAACATACAGTCATGTCAATATAAAAAGAATAAATAGTATTAAGAGTAGTTACTATCTGAGACAATTTTTTTCATCAAATTGCCACCTTTTAACTTAGAAATATCTATTTGAGAGCACATTTTCTAAGATATTACTGATAATGTCATCTATCTATAGTATTAATAAGTACTATACTATTATTGTGCAAAAAGTATTAGTAAAGAATTGCAAAACTAAATGCCAATGTGTTCTTAGATAAAATTCATAATATATATAATTATGGAGAAGTAAACATCAAAGGTAAAGGTTTATCACTATCTTAATTACCGTAAATATGTTAGTAATCACTGAAATTTCTGAAATAATATGTACATGGAAAAGATTATTTTTAAAAAGACACCTGGAACACATAGAATGCCATCATTTCCTTGAAATTACTTAAAATTCTGTGAAAAGTTTTATCCCTTTAGAGATATATAAATGAAATTATATCATAATGCAATATGCAACAATATAACTAATACATAAAATAACATAATTCATAGTCTTAAAATGAAACGTTTGTCATTGATTCTCTAAGCATATTCAAAGTTGTTTTTATAAATTCACTGACTCGGAGTTGTTGCTTCAGAAAAAGCAATTAGTGTTCACAATATATACATGTATCATATATTATGTAGAACTTGTTCTATTATAAAATGCAAATCCATCGGTTATATAGATTATGTTACAGTATAGAATACATTGAAGCAATATAACATTTGAAGCAGCACAGGACCTGACCTTAGAAATGATCTTTGAAGCCAAATAATTTCTTTATAACTGCTGGTGAAGCTACAAACCTTCAGAATAATCACAAGCCACAAATCAGGATTTTTTTCATAATTCTTCAAGACAATTGATAGCATGTTTAAATGGAATTTTATGCAACTGTTATTAATGGAGGATATAATAGATAACTATAATATGTATCGTTGGACAACATCCTTTTAAGTATATATGTGCATTCACTGATAAATAACCACAAATGAATATCATCATATTTCCTTTTTCAATAAAGAAAGGTGCAACTTTTACCCATAGGGATTCAAACACATATCTGCATCAGAATTTCTAGCTTTTATTTTAAAGACTAATATTGAAAAATAAAAAATTATACTTTAAGGAGAAATTACAAACCATAATTTTGTTTCTTCCTACACATAATTCCAACTATTGAGTACAATAGTAGAGAATAATTGTTTTTTAATCGGTGTGTATTATGCAAAGATAAGAGAACCAACGAAATTGAGGTAAGCATTTTAACATAATACTTTAGCAAAATTATTGTACTAAGAATAAGAAAAAATAAAATAAATAAATCTGCTGTTAAAATAAATAGATAAATTGAAGGCAATGGTCAAATGATGTAATTCATAATTTTATATGTTTTTATATTGATATAGGAAAATGTAGAAATGTCAAATCAGCCTCACAAGAGTCAGAAATCTTTCCCTGAATAAAATTTACTAATAATTTCAAAAGCAGTTCAATGTGCTCTTTGAGCAATAATCTAGTTATAGTTAACATAGTGGAATTCTTCATATATTTGAATATATAGGGCATGTACACATGAAACAAAATATGTAACACTAGTTTTTAATCTGCTATGTCATTATTTTAATTTTAAAATTATACAATTTAAAAATTAATAATAACACTTAATCATTAATAATATAAGCTTGAGTGAATTCAGTTAATTTTTTAGGACTCTTCAAACAGCACATATATTCTATTTTGCTTAGATTTGCACAATCATTTTGGTTATTTAGCTACCAATATTAGTTAGTTCTATGAATTTGAGATCTAGATCTTAGGCAAAACAGCTACCTGTGTATTTCCATTGCATTGGGTATGATATTTTGTACTTTATAGAGACATATAATATAATTTTTGTTCCTGGTTTCTAGTGAACTTTTAGATATACCTCTAACCGTATCTGGGTCCCTATTGTTAAACTTTTGTTGTTGTTCTAACCTCTCATTTCTAAAATGCTCCTTTTATATTTAAAAAAAATCATTTTTTAACCTGATTTAAAGCTGGCCTTATTTTACTAATTTGGGTCATTGCATCCACTTCTGTCAGTTCAAATGGACCTTTTCTCTCCCAGGTGAGGGGACACTGAGCAGACACGCTTCTATGAATACTTTTCCAGGTCACATTTTTCTGTCAGACCGGCTCTGTCAACCTCAAAAATCATCTTAGACTTCAAATAGTCCACATATTATCATTGGCAATATTCTATGAAAAATACTTCACTTTTATATTTGTGTTATTTTATCCGAAATTAAATAAATATTATGTTAATTTATAAAGACAACATTTGGAACACGGAATGCATTAGAGGTATTACTGTCAGGTAAAACAACTATTCCCTTCATTTCTTCATCCAACAAGTATAAAAATACTTAATATTTTTATGACATTGTGTTAAATATAGGCACAAAAAAGATGGGAAAAAGTGATATGTACTATCATAGATCTTTGTCTAATAGGTGAAAGTAAATATATTCACAAGCACACAACATAGACAATCATACGATAGACGAGAATAACACATAAGACCTGTGGGAATTGATCCGCAAATGATCAATACCTTTCGTATACTTTCAGTTTTTGAGTATTGCTCAAGTTACTATGTATACTACTAGCAGGCAGTCAAATATCACCTCAGGAGAACTCCTCTGACATGAACTGTCAAAAACTCCAGGCTTTTCGTGGTCTGAGGAGGACCACGAAAGGTTTTTATTTGGTACGACAATGCTCTTTTGGATTCTAAATGTTTATTTATACATTATCATCAGTCAAATTATTATTTTGTAAACACATCAGATACTGGTCCTGATTTGGTGACAAGACCATGGACATTTCAGGGAATGTTCAGTAAAATGAAGCAGGAAGTCATGGCACGAACCGTGCTTAATAAATACCCTGAAGAACGTAGGGTTCTAATTATACACCTACCTTTGTCCTACTGTACTCTAAGTCCAAATCTATTTTGCAGAATCTTTCTGTTACTAAGCTTCCTTCAGTGTTACTGTTCTCAGGCTTCTTCCTGATTTCCTTCTCCCTGACTCTGCTCTCTGCCCCTTAGGGACCTTGTCCACACCCCCGTTGTGGTAGGCCCCCAAGATTCCTGCCTCCTGGTGTATACACCCTATATAATTCCTTGTCCTTGGTTGGGAGCCAGACCTGTGAAATAATGGGGTATCACTCCTCTGAGTATATTACATAGTCAATGGGATTTTGAAGACATATTAAAGGTCTCTCATCAGGTGACTTTGAGTTCATCAAAATGAAGAGATTGTCCTGCTAGATTTGAAGAAAGAACTATTCTGGTATAGAGACCATTTAGAAGGAAACGGCAGAGGACCTCTTGACACTGAGAGCAGGCCTAGTTAATATCTGGGAAGACAGTGGAAGCCTCAGCTCCGTAACCTTCAGAAACTATTGTGCCAACAACCAGTGAGATTAGAGGACATGCCAGAGACTTAGATATGATTGTAGCCCCAGACGACATCTTGATTTCATCCTTGATAGCGACCCTGACAGAGCGCCAGTTGAGTCCTCACAGACTTCTGATTTACAGAATGTGAGATAACAAATGGATGTGTTTAAAGCTGCGAGGTTTTTGGCAATTTTCATTCAGCATAGGAAATGAATATACATAATTTAAATGCAACCCCCAAACCTAATGAATCCCAAGCATAAGAGGCTGAAGATCTCTTCAAAGCTACGGAACAATATTTAATGCTTCTATCCTATCTCTATCTGGATTTAACCAAAGATGGTTACAAGCCAGCATGTCTCAAACACAGCACATTACCTCCAGTTGAATCCTGCACCTTACTTCTCTCTCCAGCCAGTAACTCCCATACCTACCATTCAAGCAAGAAATACGAGAACAAGGGAGTCATTTTCAATTCCACTCTCCCTCCCTCCTTCTCTCTCCCTTATTAAACACAGATTCCTATACTTCTTCCTACTTTAGTATTTCTTAAATCTAATCACATCTTTCTATTCCTTTCATATCTTGCTCAGGCCAGCATTGGGGCTCACTTGACTGCTCCACAGATGCCACTCTGGTCTTACTGACCCTTACTTGGCCCTCCTTTTATACATTATGCAAACTGCAGCACGTGTGATCTTTCCATGATCTAAATGTGAGTTCCTATTTAAAATACTGTGGTGCCTCTCCAGTGTCCTCAGGGGGGAAACATATACAGACTCCTTAACATAGTTTATACAGGTTCTCCTGGGAGCTTGCTCCCACAAATCTCTCAGTCATCACATTTGCACAATTCTTCCCCATCCTCCTCACCTAACAAAGGGCTGGTTATTTAAAATGCTATGCCTTTCACTTTGGGAATTTAATTGTGCCATTCCTTTTCTATGCATTGGGAATATGTTTAATTTTACCTGATATATATGTCTTCTTAACAGAGCAGAGTATCATCTTCAATGATACTGTCATTAACTCATTCTATTTTATTACTAGAGTTTCCATAAAATAGAATTGCACCGACAGTCTCTGAAAACACTGATCACGCTGATGCCAATTTGCAGGGCTACCTTGTGGTCTTTCCTTTTCTTTCAGAATTATTTTTCCCTAACACTGGCTAAGGACCCCACATTCTCTTGGGATGTAGTTTATTCCAGACAGGATCTGTTTATCATCCAGAGCCAACCAACCCTCAGTACTAACCACACTTTGCCAACATCAATCTCATCTCCTAAAGGGTTTGCTGTCAGGAGGCTGTATTCTGAAAACTACCCACTAAACTGTGTCGTTATAGGGTGTCAGTTAGAATACCGCTGCAATGCTTAAAGCTCTCAATGATATTTGGTTGTAAAATTGAAATGCTAGTGTAAAATTGTTAAAACTGATGTAAAAGCAAATGAAGAAATTGATCAATTCTCCTAAATCAAACCTAAGAAGTTGTCAAAAATTATTAGAGACCTGAGGATAAACTGGATAAAACTTGGTCAGCTCAAATTCTACTGGCTTCTATACTTGATCTCTTTAACACTTCTTAATCTGTATAATTTCTTAATCTGCAATGGAAATATTAGAGTAAATAATTTCTATATAGGCTTGAGGCATATTATTTATCTTTAAGACCACAGGCCTATAAAAGCATGAGAGATGTTTTGATCATGGAGCTCTCCTGACACCTCACAATTCACCTCATTTAATAAGCCAACCTACTCTGGGAACCCAAGGTGCATATGTGAGGGCTGTCCAGAAAAATCCAGTCATAAGTGCCTCTATTTTTCATATTACATGGCTGGATACTTTCTAGACAGCCCTTATATGATCTGTTCTTTCTTCCACGTTAAAGATGACATCTGATGAAAATACTAAACCACGTGAAGGGAAAAACATCTACTAAATCTACCACTACAGTTATTTGATTCATTACTCTAGCTAGAAATGGAGAAAGTTTCATACGGTCTAAGGCCTATTCACTTCCCTTTAGATTTAAAAAAAAATATGAAGGCTTCTTCCATAACAGAAAAATTGTCCCTTGGGATACAACGTGGCTAAAAATGATCAACTCCAGGGATCAGAAAGAAAGAATATACTTCCTGCTTCCCCCCAACTACATTAATCGCAGTCAGCTTTTCACAATCACATTTAATCAATAGTCATTGAATGCTTACCATTTCTTTTTTTAATTTATTTTTATTCTTAAGCTTACTGGAGTGACATCTATTAGCAAGGATTACGTAGGTTTCAGGCATATAATTCTACAGTGCATTGTCAACTTGTCGTATAATAAGTTCACCACCTAATGAGACATTTCTATGGCCAATATGGTGAAAGGCGCTTAAGCCAGGAGGTACTTACACATAGCAGTGAGTAATGGATAGCAATGGGAGGTTGCCTGGGGGTAGAGGAGAGAAGAAGTACATATTTCCATACCCACCCACCCCCCAAAAAACCTACCAAAACTAGTAAGTCTCAATCCAAGAAATTTTATTTGGTACTAAGTTCTATAAATCATGAATTCCTCTGAAGAAAAAGTTTTCATTGTTCAGTTAAATCACACTTGAGAGATATGCTTAGAGTTTATCATTTAGACCACAGCTGAAAAAGTAAACATTTGAATCCTTTCAATCTGAGTGGAAATGCACATATAAGAGTAATTTTCTTGGCATCTTGTTTACATTGAGTGTGTAGAAATAACATACTACCTTTGTGCTCACAGTCAGATGTCTGCAAACACAGGTCCCTAACCAGAAGCAGCAGTAAATAACACACCACCTGGGCACTTATATAAAAAGTAATCACTAGGATGTAGCTGGCTGGCATCAATAGATGTTTTTAATTATAGATGTTTGACTGTGTACAAATAATATTGCTCTAACTTACCATTAACATTTTTATGAATTTTCAGTTGTATGAATTAAAAATTCCTGAGAATGTTTTCTGTTCTTCCATGTGAGTTAAGTTATTCTGTTTTGCATAGTTAGTGTCCTCATGATTATAGCAGTGGTTTAACCAAATGGCACATATTAATGTAATCAGTTATGTCTCCCTCATTTAAAAGTTGGTCCACTCTCATCATAATCCATTCCAAGCACTGTTAGAAAAAATATTCTTTCTGAGAAAGATATAAAGTGTTCTGTAGTTAATCAAGTACAAGAATGTCCTTAGAATGAAGGGAATATTTATACTTCATTAGTACTTTCATTGACAGGGTGTGAATGAGTTTTGAATTATCATTGGAAACAGGTTTTATGGCTTTTCCTTATATATTATGTTTTTATAACAGAATTTATGTTTAGTTGAATAACATTTCAGGACACACAGCTGTCTCAATTAATCTATCAATATATAAATAATCAGGTCTACTATATAACTATTTTGGCATTAAACACATACGAAATGTATCACAACTTCTTTATCCAGTCATCTATCAGAGGACACTTCGGTTGTTTCCAGGACTTGGTCACCGTAAATAGTGCTACTGCGATGAACACCCAATAAATTCAACAATAAAAAAAAGGGATGACATCTGTTAGCAAGGATTACATAGGTTTCAGGCATAGAATTCTAGTGTATTGTCAGCTTATTGTATAATAAGTTCACCACCCAGTGTGAGTTCTCTTTCTATCACCTTATATTTAGCCCCAATAAGTCTAACAATAAAAATGAATTTAAAAAGTTAAAAAAAAAATTAAAAAATATAAAAAATTTTTAAAAAGGGAGAATATTTTATAAACTCATTGGTAAAAGATTAAACCCAAAAATGAAAAGATTATGTATTTGACTACATGAAAATCAGAAACTAGTTTCTGAAAATAAAACAGTATTATAAACATAAAAGGCAAGGAATATTTCATTTTTTTTTACTCTTTCCTTAGTAATTTACTATGAATTAACAATGTAAAATTAGTACCAACATTGTTTGTTCATTTCTTTATAAATTACAACTCACTGTAAGTTTTAACAGAACAAATGTAAAGTTTCACTTCTCTTTCTGCCAAAAATAGTTTCTTTACTTTTCAGGGTTTTGTTTTGTTTTGGCTTATAAAAAGGAAATCATATACAAACATTTTGCAACTTCTCTTAATTCTGCAGTTCGTGGTACAAAACAAACATAACATAACCTTGAAACCAATGAGGGCCCCATTTCTCTTGACTTCTCCCGTAGGGGCTCTCAGGGCCTGTAACATCCTGGAACTTTCATATTTTCAGATGCTCTGAAACTAGCACCATAAATTTTCAAGTCATAAGTACAGGCTATAAGATTCCAGTAAGGGGAAATTAGACTTATGAGATGACAAGTGTGACAATGTTCTAGATTATTTTTATATAATGGACTTATTACATAATATATGTGTTTACATATAATGGTATAAATTACATGAAAAACTAAGTTAAAGATCAAGATAGTCTACAGTGGTTATTGATTTCTACACAAATAAAATTCACTGAACAATGATTTAATTAAATGGCATGTTACCCATGCATCCACATACAGAATTCCAAAAATAATAGTAATGTCAGTGGGGTAATTGCATGAAAATTAAGGATCAAAACCTATTTATACCCTCAAGTTACAATATTTTTTTCAATATCCTACATCAAATTATTAATTGCCAGGAAGGAAGGATTTTCTATTTGTGTTCTTTCTAACCATGTTACGTACTATCCCCAAAGTATGTGTGTGTGATGTATTTTAAATTTTTAGGAGTAAATATTGTTTATAGTAACATTTGCAAATACAACATGCGTGAAAATCAATTAGTCATTCCAGAAGTGACTGGGTGGCTTGTGTCAACTCCTTCACTGAGAATAACCAGAAGAATCTGGCTTAAATATTAAGAAGTACATTTATTAAGGGTATGAGAAAGCCGTCACAGTCCGTAGGAGAACCATGCAGGGAGACGAGGACAGTACACCGAGCTGATGGATACCACAGGCATCTTCTCATTTAAATGGCTTGAGTGAGAGGCTGAGAAGAGGAGAGAAGTGCCCCATACACTCAGCAGAACACTGGGGCGGATACTGAAGTTCAGGGCCCAACAAGGCGGCGGGGTGGGGGGGGTCCCTGGAAAATACTCAGGCTTTGGATCAACTTTGGAGTTAGGAACTGAATCCCAGCTTTCAATGATTTAACTCCTGGATTACTAGTTTATGGTAAATGCAAAGGTGCTTGTTGCACTAGCTTAGCTATCTGTTAGAAAACGAGTAAATCCTTTCTGGAGTAAAGTGTTACCAAAAGCCACAAATGAGCAGAATTAATTTCTCAGATAAAATGAGAAGTACGTGGACAAATAATAATAAACGAGGAAAATGACTGAAAGTCGAGAAAGTGGAAACAAAATACCTTTTAAAAAAAGAATTATCTGAGCCTCCAGATAATGAGATGTCAGAGAGAAACTTTAAAAGACCATGCCTAAAAAATTAGAAGAAAAGATAAAAACTGGAAAATATAAAAAATAAACAGTGAAATTCATAAACTGAAAAGGCCATAGATTGACTATCTAATGTTCAGTACTGCTGAAAAAAGAAGGAATTTAATAATCCTGAATACAGATCAGAAGAAAGGATCCAAATTTAAGCATGAAGAGAAAAAAAAGGTAGTAAACAGTAAATACCATACACCAACAATATGAAAAAGGGGAATATTTCCAATAATTACGTGCAATTGGAATCTCAGGAAAGGGAGAGAAAATGAGGATATGCAATAAAATAAAATAATGGATGTCAGTTTTCCCAAAGTGATGAAAAGCATCCATCTTTGACTTCAGTAAGTTCTCCTGACCGGAAGCTTCATGAATATAAATAAAGCCATGCCAAGGAACATCATTATAAAGCTCCTGAACACTAACGACATAGAAAAGACAAAAGGATATAATCCTACAAATTATAATAATAAAGAGACTGAACTCCTATTGCAACAATATAACTTCAAATCCCACTCTATTCTTAGTGCAATTTATGTCATATTCTACATCACATATTCTTTATAAACTTTAAAAACCAGTTCCCTGTATTCCCCAGGTAGTGACCATTTCTGGGCTCTTAATTACTTTCTGTAAATCTGGGCTCGGATTAGGTGTGATTTCAGCTTGAAGAACTACTTTTAGTATGTCTTGTAATGCAATTCTGTTTGAGAATCTATTGGCCTGTTGTGTTTTGTTTTTGTTTCTTTGGTTTTGTTTTGTTTTTACTGCTGTCATAAGAAATTGCCACAAACTTAGTTGCTTCCAACTATCCTCACTATTTCCCAGTTCTGGCCATCAGAAGGCCAAGCCGGCCTGTCCAAGTCCTCTGCTAGTCTCCCAAGGCCCAAGTCTAGATCTCACTGGTCTCTGCTCTTCCCTGGAGGGTCCATTGACTCACGCAGACTCACGCAGAACCCACTTCCGGGAGCCGGACGGCCTCCTTCATTCCCAGGGACCGGTCTGAGCACGGGATCCTCTCTCCTTTGTTCAAGTGCAGTCCTGTGTTGAACTCTCCTCTTGTTTGGAACTCTCTGACTTCCCCTTCTGCCTTCCTCTTCTACCTTTAAAAGCACGTGTATTTGCTTTGTATTTGCTTTGGGGATACCCACATAATTCAGATAGCCTCCAAATTTTAAAATTGGCCCAAGTCCCTTTTCCCACGTCAGGTCATACATATTCAAAGTCCCCATTATTGGAGAGTGGTGGCATAATTCTGCCTTCCCCAGAGGCGAATCCTGTCATTTTAAAACATTTATCTAAACGTGTCTCTATTTTGCCTTCATGTTAAAAAGAAATTTTAACTGGATATAAAATTCTGGGTTGATAAATCTGTAAAACTGTTGTTCAGTACTCTCAAGATGCTAAGCCACCGTCTTCTGGCCTCTACTGTTTACGATGATATTTTAGACATGACTATTAATGTTCCCCTGACAGGAGATTTTCTTTCCTTTGGCTTCATTCAATATTCTCTATTTATTTTCTTGGGCTTTTATTAACTTGACTATGATATCCTTGGTTTTTTCTTTAAATTTACACTATTTTGAGTCTGCTGAGGTTCATAGCTTTGTAAGGTCGGACAATTTATGCGAACTCATCCTAGAAAAAGTGCTACATACCTCATGGCTGAATATTATCACGGTCACCTTCGAAGTACTCCTCTTGGGAAGCTATGAACCAATGCCAGTGCCTAGTCCACCCTTCAAAGGTATTTTGGAACTCTTTTTCTGGAATGGTCATCAGGGCTGTCGTTGTAACTTTGCCAAGGTTATGACAACTTACTGAGTTGTTTGTACAGCGCTGTCAACCTAAGTGCACAGTGGCAGGTTTGCTAACTTAATTGTCAGATTTGGGGAACGTTGACAGCTCTGATGGCCATTCCAGAAAAAGAGTGCCAAAACTGATGTGAAGGGTGGACTAGGCATTTGTGTTGGTGTATAGCTTCCCAAAGGGAAAACTTCAAAGGTGACCATATTGATATTCAGCAATAAGGGATGTAGCACTTTTTCTAGTAAAGTTTGTGAAATTAATTGTCTGACTTTGTATGTTTTCATACTATATTAAACATGTTAATTGAGATCATTATTTCTCAAAAAATGTTTTCTACCTTTTGTATTTATGCTTGATATCATCCCTCACTAATGCTCCATTCCTTTTTTAAATTATTTTTTACTCAGAGTTCTACAGACTGAGGAATACCTATTGATCTGCCTTCAAGTTTACTGAAGTTTTTTTCTGCTGTCATCAATCTGCTATTAAGACCATGCTAGGAATATTTCATTTCCCATATTATACATTTCAGTTCTTAAGTTTCCATTTTCACCTAATATTCTTCACATAATCATTTGTCATAATTAACTTTTTCTTGAAATGTTTGAATATACTTAACATAGCTATTTTAAGGTTCTATCTGCTAATCCCAAAATTTAAGTCATCTCAGCATTTGTTGTTCTATGGAGTATCTTAACCTCTACTTTTTAAACTAGGTTAGTAACTTAATCATGTGTTTAACACTGGGTATGGAATGCTTTGGATAAATGGTGCTCAAAACAAAACAAAACAACAAAACCCTGAGGTAAATGTATAGGAAAACATGAAACTTTATACTTACTTCAGACAATGTATAAAAATAAGTCATAGAACAGAGACTCAAATGTAAATGTCAAACTGTAAAAAACTTCAAAAAGCAGGAAGCTTAGGAAAGTATCTTTACAATTTTCACACAGGCAAAAAAGCACTAAGAAGACAAATCTAATTTAAAAAATGAAGGCAACTTTGAACAAGCAGTTCATAAAAGGAGATCTCTAAATACCCTACGAGTATATGAGAATGCTTTTTAACATCATTAAATCAGCCAATGCAATGAAAAAATGTAAAGATGTAACATTAAGGAGCATCAAGATGACAAAAATTTAAGAAGTTGGTGAATCTAAAGTTGGTAAGAATGTGGAGCAATTGAAATGCTTACATGGCTAGTGAAAACATAAATTTGCTTAAGTTTTTGAAAGAACTGTTTGACAGTTTCTAATAAAGTCAAATGCATGTCTACTCTCTGACCCAGGAATCCTCTTTCTAGGCATGTAAGATGATCTTATTTTCTGACTTTAAGTCACAGACATGAGTGACATATCCAGGAGCAAAGTTTCATACTTTCTAACATCTCCTTTCTGGACTGTCTTCTATATCATTTTAATTCACAAACTCAGGAGCATATGAGGGCTGTTCAGAAAAAGCCAGCTGTAAGTGCCTCTATTTTTCATCGTACATGGCTGGCTACTTTCCAGACAGCCCTTGTAAATTTTATCAAAAAAGAAAAAAGAAAAAAAAAAAAAATATATATATATATATACATTTTTTTTTTAAAGACTTGCCTTTAATTTGAAGTCCGGAACTTTTAGAGATGCAATAACTTATTTATCAATTATTTATTTATTTTCTTCGCTAATCATTACTTTTTTAAAAATAAAAAACTTTGGGTGATAATCACATCAAACTCATATTTTGTAGAGGTTCAACTCAACAAAATAACAGCTCAAGAGAACTTTAATATAATCTTAAAAGTTTCCCGAGGGCACCAAAGAAACATTTATTCCAAATATAAACCACAGCTAAATACAAATCACAGCCAAACTTCTTACAATATGATTTCTGTACTATTGTTTCCCTGCTATATTCCACTATAGCTGCTCAACAATATTCTTTTCTTCCAAATTCTAAAATAGTACTCCAATCAACTCCAATCAAAATGCAATTCCGATTCCTTCTCTTTCTCTTTTCACCTCTCTCCTTTTTCTCGCACTCTGTCTCCCCAGTATTCTCCCATGTTTGATTGTATCCTCCTATCCTTTGAGCCTCCATGTGTTTTCACTTCCCATGCTCCTTCACGTGCTGGTGGGCAGAGTTGCAGCCAAGGAAAACTTTGTAGTAGTATCTACTTCATCTCCATTGATTGGATGCACAAACATAATTCAAGCCCTAATTAATAATAAAGATTGAATTAGCAATGGATTTGTAAGCTGTCTTGACAACAGATAGCAGGAGTTTCTAAGTACTCCAGGGAAAAGCTTCCCACCTCCTCCAAAGAGATCCAAGAAAGAGAAGGGCATCGCAGCTTGGTTAGACTTCCGAGTGCTGCAGCCATCGATGTGGAGGAAAAGTAAACTGCTAATGACAGTCAGGGAGAAGTTCTGAGATAATCAGCCCTCACATCAACCTGCCAAAGGACCACCAATTCTTAGGTCAATTAAACAAAATCTACTTTTCAAACCAGAAGAGTTGAAGGTTATTGTTTGCAATAGAATGCTTCCTAATTGAAACAGATTTTTACAATAAGGCTGAACCATGATTGAGCAGTAGAGTATGTTTCTTAGGAAAGTGGGGAAGTATCTAACAGTGGTTCTCAACCTGTGGGTCACGACCCCTTTGGGGGTTGAACGACCCTTTCACAGGGGTCGCCTAAGACCATCGGAAAACACATATCAGATATTTACATGATGATTCATAACAGTAGCAACATTACAGTTATGAAGTAGCAACGGAAATAATTTTATGGGGGTCACCACAACATGAGGAACTGTATTAAAGGGTCGCGGCCTTAGGAAGGTTGAGAACCACTGAAAGAGGTAAGACCACATGGTTCAAGTAAAGACGAGGTGTGAGGGGAAATGATAAATCCCTTCCAAATAGTCTTGAAGAACAAAGAGGAAATTACAGTAAAAGGACTGATAGTATTTTATGCTCAAAATACAATAAAAATGATTATACCATTTAATGAAATAAGTGCTAAAAGTGTGCTTTTCTTAATCATCAAATGAATATTAAGATTACATATCAAATTAAATTCATATCAAAATATTCCTCTTTAAACATTTGACAGTTCTTTGAAAAGCATAGCTTCATTCTGTAAAATATGAACATCATTCACATGTAAGATTTTACCACTTGCTCCCTAAATTGATAGGTATCAAAAACAGCTTCGGTAACAGGTCTTTAATTATCACAATTATGTATTAATGAAGAAAAATGAACCTATCAAAAATAACCTACTTTTATTATTTAGTGGCAAGAGTACAGTTTCAATATTTAAAAACATGGTCTCTCAGAACAAGATAAAAGTAATTACATTTGTGTGTTAATGGGCAAATTAATTTTATGTGGTCAATATTGTTTTAAACCTCATAGTTTATCATTTTATAGGCACACAAATTAAGTAAAGAGTATAACATGCTATATCTTACTTGACAAATGGAATTCTGGAATTGCTGAATTCTCAAGTGAAACTTTTAAGAAAATACATTGTTTAATTTTGCAGCACTTTTAAATAATTGGATTATATTTATATAATAAGAATATTATGAGTTGATGTATGTAATTCTCTAAAACAAACTAATGGAGGAAACAAAACCTTGGCTACATCTCACTGAATATTTTTCTAAATAGCCTGAGGCTGATTTGCGTATTTAGAATAAAAATAACCATGAAATTCACAAACTATGTTTACATTGGTGTGTTTTTGTTTTTATTTATTAATAGTAGATGAAATATTCAGATGCATAGATATCCTAATTTTAAAATAAATATTTGATATTAATAATATGTATCATTAATTTATTTCCTAAAATTTATCATGATCATTTATTATATTCATAGGCTTCATACCAGGCACCAAAAAAACATATACATGTTTTAAGAGATATAATCTATGTATTATTTTTCAAACTTGAACTGAATTATGGCAGCAATGTGTAGTATGACGTTCACTCATAAGGTGGCATTAATCTAATGAATACTAGCATCACCATGTGACAGACAAGACAGTCAAAGAAAATGGCAAAAGCACAGTTGTCATTTGAGGAGCCCAAGACCATTTGCCAGGACAATGGATAGGACAAGGAGGTGCTGTTGAGTTTCCCCACGTTCTTCTGACTTAACACCCCTTAACTTCTATCTATGGGGGACCTTAAAGGATGTGGTGTACTGCAGAAAACCAGCCACACTGGTGATAGATACTTCAAGAAGAAACTGAAAGGGCATGTGTAGCAATGTAAGTGGACACTTGGTCAGTGTTGCTCAAGCAGTGGTCCGCTGTAATCAAAAGTGTCTGGACCCCAATAGTAACCACTCTGAACACCTCTTGTAATTGCAGAAGTCAAACGTGACTTGTATTCATCTTTTGTTATCAGTATATATTGAGTATTACAATTTTAATACAGTTTTTTCCCCTTTCTTAAAATGTGTATAAATGTTTTTGGCACCCTCTGTGTTTTAAAGCTAATAAAGACTAAGATTTCCAAATTATGTTAGTAGACTAAAGACATTTGTGTGCCTATGTTTCTTCCCATCTTTGCAATGATGATGTAAGAGAGACTGAATTTGGACTCCTAGTTTAAACATCTAGGTAATAGAACAAAATGCAAGAGCTGTCCAGAAAAACCCAGCCATAAATGCCTTTATTTTTTATATTACATGGCTGGATACTTTCTGGACAGACCTCATATATTTAACAACTATTTTCAGACAACAGACAACAAGGAGCATAGGGCTGTGATACTGAGAAAAGGAAAATGGGGTGAACCTGAAGATTTCAAAGCTTTAAGGCAGGGGGGACATTCTTAACCCTAGAGCAGGAAAGATCAATAGAGTGTGTCAATCTTAATAAACTGGGGCAACACAGATCAGAGTTCATGGATATAGCTACAAGTGGTGGGGTACATTACTGGAGAAAGAGAAGTCAAGAAAAGAGATTCAAAATTAGGCATTCCTTTCATTTAATACTAAGATATTAATGTGCAGGGAGTAACTCCACAAGGTGACGTGATAAGGTAACTAGCTCGGAGCAGAATTGTTCCCAGATGTCATAGTGGGCTGGGAATTATTTCTGTCCACAGCAGCTCAGAGAGTCTTCAGTAATCAAATGCAACATGTCCTCCAAACCCCAGAAGAGCCAAGGCTAAGTAATGGAGATAAATTACTCAGAGAGTATGTGCTATAGTACACAATCTTAATAAAATGTTAAAATAAGCCTAATAATGACCATAAAGAACTAAAGAATTTAATAGCTAACCAGAAAAAAAGAGCCAAACATCTATGAAACAAAGTCTAAAAACTTCAGAGACGTTCAACAAGAATCCTACGTTATTATACCAGACAACCTAAAACATAGGACAATGTGAAAAATAACCAGTAGAAGAGAATGAAACCCCAAAATGAAAGAGAAGCTGGCATAAGCAGAGAAATACAACAAAACAGCTATTAAACTAAAATCATCATGTTAAAGAAATAGATGAAGATAATAAAGAGGGAAATGGAAGATATAAAATAGCAAGAAATGAACAAGACAAACAAAAACTCAGACACCGACAATTTAGTGATTGCCAGAAGGTAGGAAGAGACAGGGGAGGGTAGAAAATGGTGAAGTAGGCCAAATAGTGACAGAAGGAGTGACTTTGGGAGGTGAACACAGAACGCAATATATAGAATTGTACACTTGAAACCTATATACTTTTATTAACTAGTGTCACCTGAATAAATTTATTTTTAAAAATTAAAAAAATAAAATCTAAATTCACTATCTAAAATGAAACATCATTTCATAAACAGATAAAGAAATTCGGGGGGGCGTGTGTGCTCACACACACGCACATGTGTGCACACACCATGGAATATTATTCAGCCATAGAAAAGAATAAAATCTTGACATTCGTGACAACATGGATGGACCTCCAGGGCATTATGCTAAGTGAAATGACTCAGACAATGAAAGTACTGTATGCTATGTCTCACGTGTATAATCTACAAAGAGAAAGAGAGAGGTAGGGAGTGAGGGCAAGAGAAATGGGTAAATTTTTTTTATTTTAAATAATAGTAAAAATTTTAAAAATTATATACAATATTAATTAGGAATAGTTATATATGTGTGTGTATGTATATAAATAAATTAAATTAAAAGTCCTCTACAAACTGGAAAAGGCAAGAAAATAGATCTTTCTCTTAAAGACTCTGGAAGTGAACTCAGCCCTCCCAATATCTTCAGAACTATAAATAATAAATTTGTACCATTTTAAGCCACTAAAATTCATAATAATACCTTTCAACAGCAACAGAATACTAAGACAGGGTGTCTAATAAAGATGATTTTGCTACAGACGAGGAGCTCTCCATGTAAATCCTATGTAAATCCCAGTTGAACCCCAAAGTAGACATTCACTGGGCAGATGGCAAGCAGCCTAAGACTTAACTGAAGCGACATGCCAGCTCCTCCCCTTCTGAGGGACACAGAATATAACTGTAGTTTGAGTCTAGCCAAGGTAACCTTGCACGAAGAAAAAAAAATGACTACTTTTCAGAGGAACAAAAGAAAATTCAGAGTCTCCACATAATAGTATTTACAAAATTGAGAAAAGAATCCAAATTTAAAAGACATATGACTCAAAAGAAGAACATGAGTCATACTAAGGGAAAATGTCATCCATGAAGATTGACCAAGAGATAACTCATGTGTGGACTAGCAGACAAGTATTTTAAAGCAGCTACTCTATCTAAACTAAATAAAATGTTATGCATCGCCATAGTCGATGACTATAAAGGGAATTGCAGCAGAGAAATAAAAACTATAAAGATAACCGGAGGGAGGGTAGGAGAATAAAATGAGAGTGAAAGGACTACAAATTCGTTTCTATATGTTAGGATTGTAAATGCAAAATAATGTAAAGCCTCGCTGAAGACCTTTAGTGAGAATTCATTAATATTCCTTTCAGTGTGCTGCCTTTTATTCGCTTAGTGAATCTAACTTGAAGCTTATTAAAGTTTTCATTGGTAACCCCTGCTTTTTCTGACTATTTTTCCTGTGAGGTCTTAATTACCTCCACTATAAATCCTTGTACCAGTATTACTAGGGTTCACAGAAACATAATTTGAGTCAGTTAGAGTCCTGGCAGGAAATAAATGACATACTCAAAAGGAGAGAAGATAAATAAAACTTTTTTTTTTAAGTATAATACAAGCAAAATGTCAGTATACCACAAAGGAGAATGCTGGGTCTGGTGAAACGTGGTGCAGGTCCTGCGTCTGCTGTCCAGCAAGGTCGGCCAAGTGCTTACCGGAACCCAGAAGACAGAAAGTTCCCTTTGGGGAGAAGGTTCCCTGTGCAGAGAAGGTTTCCTAAACACAAAGGTCACCTCCACGAAAAGAGCCAACGCAGCAGGGAGGAACGAAGCTTAAATACTTAGGCCTTACTGTCCCTTCCTCCGGCCTCCCGCTGGACAGCAAAGTAAGGGATACTACGGACTTTATCCGGGCACAGCCACACTGTCAGGCACAGGTCTGGGACAAGACAAGGAGCAAACCTCGACGGCGAAAACTCACTGTCCGTAGAAAAACTCTTTCAACTTAAAAAGGCATAATCTTCTAAATGTACTAGAAACAGTGCTGCTAGCCAGTGTATCACTATGTAGGGGTTTTGACAACTTTCAAACAATATTAACTTGACTACTGGCTAGGTGAATTCATTTAGTTAGGAAAAATACCTTGTCACATATGTAATTCTATACGCCATTATTTAGCTCGGTTACGTATAGCTATGATGGCTACACAGTATTAAAAATGACAGTTTGCCATGATGATTTCTGACACGTGTAATGTAAACTTAATTGAAACTTTCTATTAAATTTAAATGATTTATGCCACATTTTCATTTCCTCACATATGCTAATAAATTAATGTGAACTTAAGATGTATGGTATTATGTGTATTTATATTATATATTTTACTAATTATCATATAATGTATGTATTCTGCTTATCTATATAAATTTGTTTTTATGTGTTTGCATTTCTTCCCAAGTCTCTTCTTACCAATTGGATTTTTTTTTTTAATTCGCAGCCTCTGAACAAACCATATGTTTTTTCAGTTGATGTTTTCATTTATATTAAACAATTTTTTGGTACATAACTTTTTCAAGTCCGTCATATGCCTTTGAAAGCTTCATTAATTCTTTCAGGCCACTAGCAAATTACTACTTCAGTGCACCAAATGGTCCCCTTGTCACCTGAAATAGTTTATACAGCTTCTAAAATCGTCCAACTTGTTCTCAAGAAATTGCTTACCGCTGAGAGGCTGACTTTGAGAAAGAATAGCACATTTCAGGGAGCATTACTACTTCCAGTGATTTAGTCCTTTCCCTCGTAGGCAGGAGCTGAGGAAATTCATGGTAGGATCCACGGAAATCTCCATATAAACAGCGAACATGCGTACACCTGTGCCAAAGAACGCCGAATGCCAGGTACCTCCGTGAAAACAGAGCACTCTATGTGGGTAGAGAACTAAGGACAAAAATCACATGGAAGCCCCCCCATGGGCTGTGCAATGACTTCATACTGTTAAATGCAAGGCAGCAGATGCTTTCAGGAAAATGATGAAATGGAAAATATTTAATTTCAATCAGACTGAGGTGACTCCAAAGCGTCAGAGTTGGAAACAGTCACCGGTGATGAGGGGAAATAATAAATAGAATAAATCGAGAATCTTTCCACAATGCAAACAACATAATTTAATTTAAATCTTGAAACAAATAGATTTGTGGCATATTTATGTCAGGGAAAAATTTCTAAAACACAATCTAATAGCTGATATTCTGAGATATATTTACCCTTCAATGGCACAGGGCATTATTTTCAATCATCAAAATATTCTTTTTCCAAATATTTACTGAAATTCAATACTGTTCAAATTGATATAACAGCTGCAAAGAAGAGATACACATTCTGCCATAGAGAATCTTCCTGTCTAGGAGTAAAGATGAAGCTCTTCTGTTAACAAATATAATTTGAGGTAAAAATGCTAAATGCAATTATCTTATTGTTGAGAGGTATGATATGTGTTTGGGACCCATGTGGGCTATCCTATTCTTTATATATACTCTTCTCAAAATAACATTAATTTAATTACACAAAAATCATTGACTATTTTGATTTCTAATAATAAGAAGAGCTTTCTAGGTAAATAAGGAAAAGAGTTTTGTAGAAAATCTTACCACTGATCAACAGATATTAAATGTGCTCAGTTGGGAAAAAGACATATACCTAACACTAGGGTTTGACATAGAACAAAACCAATTACACTTCCAATTCCTAAAACTATGCCTGTACAATCTGGGAAGAGACTGAATAATTTACAGATTATGCATTGCTCAGAGCTTTCTCCAGTTCTGTTGGTATCTTTCATGGTGTGTTTATCTGTTTATACATTTATGGAAATAAAACAAACATTAAACTTAACATACAAATTATAATTCTTGGTAAGATAACAGAGAAAGTTGAAATACATGATCAAAACTCAGATTTTAGTATTATCAAGACATCCGTAAAAACATGTCACATAATTACATAAAAATGACCCAACTTTTTACACTAAACTGTGCCTTTATATTTTATTTATTTTTTAATTCATTTTTATTGTTAGACTTATTGGGGTGACATCTGTTAGCAAGGATTACATAGGTTTCAGGCATACAATTCTACAGTGCATTGTCAACTTGATGTATAATAAGTTCACCACCTAATGTGACTTCTCTTTCCATCACCATGTATTTAGCTTCCCCCCCTCCTCTCCCACCCCCTCCCCTTTCTCCCCTCCCTAACCCCCTCGTCCCCAAATAAACATTAAACTATTGACTGTGTCCATGGGTCATTTGTTTGTTCATTTCTTTTTGCTGCTTTCAGTTTTATATTCCGCATATGAGTGAAGTCACAGTTCTTTATTTTTTCTGTCTGGCTTATTTCACTTAGCATGATGATCTCCAGGTCCATCCATTTTGTCGCAAATGGCAATATTTCATCTTTTCTTACAGCTGAGTAATATTCCATTGTGTGTATGTACCACAGCTTCTTTATCCAGTCGTCTGTCTCAGGGCACTTTGGTTGTTTCCATGTTTTGGCCACTGTGAACAGCGCTGC